>LJJS01001466.1:39855-132523 GCA_001447215.1 Diaporthe aspalathi
GGACCGCGGCTGCGTGGCCGACGACACCAACACCTTCATCTTCGCGGTGCTGCACCACAAGGCGTACCGGGATTTTCATAGCGTCTACGAGCCGTACGTGGTCGTGTTCCGGCAGCGGGCGCCGTTCGAGGTGTTTGCCGTCAGCTCGCGGCCGCTGTGGATCTCCGGCAGGGCCACGGTCGAGCGGGGCGCGGGCGGCGGGGCCGACACGACCGAGATGTTTTATGTCACCAGTATTGCGTGGAAGACCAAGGGGCTCAAGTACCACGGCTACGCGGACGATGTGCTGTTCCTTGCTTTTGGCATCGAGGATGAGAGGGCGGCGGGTATCGACGTGCAGGCTGGGAGCCTGCTGGCTAATCTGGGTCTATGTGGTGATGATGAGGATGAGGACGGCGGTGTGTGATGAGCGTCTTGCAAGTCTTAATGTGTTCCTTGGGGGTCCCTTCTTTTCCTCGGGCTGGTTGGTTCTCCTTCTGGTCTCTTGAAGCATGGCGTTTGGGCGACAGGATTGGTAACAGGAGGCTCATAGTTAGCCTGTGTTTGTCCATTTGGGCACATGAGACATTACTTAGATATGTAATGAAGTCAGAGATCCAGATCGACGCCGGGATATCAAGTTACGAAGCCAGGCAGAAAGTCATACACACACGACTAATAATCATGAGGTAAGGGTTCCCAAGGCATCCACTTCCACTCATCCTAAGCACGCCTAATACTGGTACTCTTGGAAACATACTTGTGCCAGAAACGAATGCTTGGAGTCACATTCTAGGTGAGTATGTGAGCTGAAAATAACTTATTGGTTTCATTCACTTTTCAGTCCATTTACAATTCCTCTGTTTTTAGTTCTTTCTTTTGCCCCAACCACGCCTCAAGTCAGTGACCAACTTGTGCTCGTCCTCAATTCTCAAACCACCGGAATTCCCATCTGCCATGGATCAGTTGATATTTGATACAATGCCGTTCAGACACCGCTTGCAGGTCACCGGCTGACATGCTTTCAGGATAAGATTCAAAGCCATTCAGGCGATGAATCCAACGAAATGCTCGTTTTCCTAGTCATTTCAAGGTTGCCACTGTGTTTATTCAGCTACATTGTCTTGGCCGCCTTTCAATGACAGCCTGCTGTAGCTATGCATAACCTTTATTAAGGGTTGAAGTCGTCGTAGTGGACAATAATGGGTAGACAAAGGGCTAAGCCAAATTACAAAGCAATTGTACGTACATGGTTGCTTCCAGAAAGAAAGGCATTGTGAAGTCTGATGTCAGAATGGACAGCTACCGCCACCTACCTAGGTATATAGTAGGGTGTGTCTCTCAGCCAGAAATTCATCCGGTTTACCATTCCCACTCACCGAGCAACCACATCCAACACAACAACCACACAGACTCAGCCTCTCACCAAATAGTAAGAATCGCTTCAAGCACGACAGGCATACTTTATCATCATGGCTACCACCGTGTATCTGAACCATCTGCGTGTTGCAGGAGGCTGGACCGGCCGTCTCGTTGTGTGCCAACCGTCAGCCGACAAAGACTTAGATATCGGTCCCTGCATAGACTTTGTTGTGGCGGTCAGTGGCCGCTACGATAATCAGCCTTCAGGTACGTCGTCCACTGACACTGACCGCTTCGACAAGTTCATGCTTCACCTGACATTCGGGAGTAGCGACACGGTCCAGTTGCCAGGGTCTGAGATCTACTGTGGTTCCCTTGAGTCCTCGATAGGAAAGGTTAAGGAGGCCCAAGCAAAGGGCCTAAAGCACGTCCACATGACCGCCTGTTGCGTTAAAACCAAGTCCGAGAAGTACCGCTGTGACAGCGAGGCGAGGAGGCAGCGTGCCAAGAAGCTCATCGACGAGTTCCGGGTCTTCGCTGGCCGTATCGGCGGTACGAAAGACGTCATCTACTTCGACCCTACACTGCAGAAGATTGAGCTTATAGCTGTACAGGACCTCTCCCCGTGGATCATCGAAGCGCAGAACATAGAACAAGACGGGCCCGGTGGTGAACAAGATGGTCAGGATCTCCCCAAGATGCTGGTGCTGCAGCGCAATGTGCACCACTTCTTAGGAGGGAGCCAACGTCCGCCTACCCATGATCTTAGTATAAGGGAAGAAATTGTTAAGAAATTTAAGAATTTACGAAATAAGAAATAAGCTCCCTTATAACGCACCTTAGCAATCTTTTTTTGGCAGGCATTTTGAGAGGGCACTTTGAGAGGGCCCTTCCTCTGCAATTCGAGACGGCGCGCGAGAAGGCATTTCAAAAGGGTGCCCTTCCTTTAGCGCCGAGGCGCTTCGGCGCGTTAAAGAGCTCTAAAGCGCGTTTAGAGGCCTTTGGGGCGCGTTAAGGGGCTTCGAGGTACAAGATTTTATAGTAGGCTGTATGCAAAATTGCTTGTATGGGTGGGCATATGCAAAGAGCTGGGTGGGCGGTCTTGAGATTATGGGTGGGCGGACGTTAGCTGTATCTCAGGTATTTATCAAGTCACGCTCCTCACATAAGCTCTGCCTCTGTTTTTATTGACCAACTACCTAGGTAGCTACCGAGACTATATTCATTAACCAGCTAGGTACCGAGATCAATAGTCAATTTCTCACATCTACTTTCCTGACAGTCGCGCGAATTATCATCAATACATCCCATTATTCAGTCCCTTTTCTCCAATTGTTTTCTCTCTGCTCGCGCCTCACTCTTGCCAGTGTCTGTGTGAAATTAGGTAATTTTGCACTTTGCTAACGTCTCCCACCATCTGCCTCAATTGGTTCCTGTTCCATCCGGTAGGCTTTGCAGCAGGTACTTGCGGCTCTCGAATTTCTGTTAGCTCAAAAAGCCTTCGCCAACAGTCGCTAGGCACCTTCTCCTAACAAGAGTGCCTATATGAAAACGGATCACCCCGACTGGTTAAATTGCCGCAAGAATAATGACTCGGTCCGGCGCATTGTTGTTGGATAGCCTTGCCTGCTCGGTATGAAGCCCGATTCAGAACATCCGTGATGGTCGCCCACCTCAGGCATGTGGAAGTGCAAAGCGTTACCTTTATCAAGGAGCAAACAATATATTTCCAACACAGTTTTCGAAGTCCCCAATCCAATGGAAATGAAGATTTCTTTTTAGCTCAAGGCACCCGGGCCTGAGTTATACTTCAATTGTACAAGCATTATTTCGGCCGGGATATGCCGTCTCTCTTTGTCGCTCCCGGCAGCTGATGGTACCACTTCCCTACAAAAGTAAGTCCCACCTGCTCAAATATGGCGGCATGCCAGTAACATATTCCATAGACCGTCTAGAGCAGGTTCCGGCCCGCCACGGGATAGCAGCCGTGGCCCGTGAGGTTCCTGGTGCCATTGCCCCGACTTGAATATATCTCGCCTTGCATAGCAGCTCATAACAGAGAAAAGGCCCCAGGAGCTAGCGCTTCTTGCCTCAATATTGGCTTCCCAACATCACAATCGATCATCATTATCATTACAACGCCGTGTCAACGATGCAGATCTCCAGCCTTCTTCTTGCCAGTGCCCTCGCCTTCTCCGGCCGCCGCGCCGCGGCCATGACCCCGTTCCCGATCCGAGTGAATGGCCTCTCCGACTTCTGCGACACCTTGTCCTTCGACCAGAGGGGCGACGAGCTCTGGCTGTCGGGCTGCTGCTCGCCCGAGCCCAGCGGCCACCGCGTCGTCGGCGCCGCCCTGTTCACCTCCCACATCGACATAAACACGTGCCTTTCCAACGTCAACGGCGCGCTGGTCCCGTCCCAGATGTAAGTCTTCTACGTCGTTCTTTTAGCTTGGAGGAGTTACTGGTAATTTGAACGGGGACTTGCTCCCGTCAGAGAAGCATCCCGCTGACGTCTCTGCTTATTTAGCGGCGGGGCCCTGAACAGTTGCGCGTGCGACGTAGGCTTCTCCCTTTGTCCTACGTGCAACGCCACGAGCCTCCAGTGCGGGTGCAAGGACCTCTCGGGGGGGAAACAGACCACCCTGACGGATTACAGTAAGTAAAAACCACCCGGAGTAGAGTCGATGTATAACCCATGGAAACACACGCAGAACTGCTAATATCATCTGCCGGCTCGAAACTGACCTGTAACTTTGATAGATAATTTCATAGGCATCGCGTTGGACGAAGAGGGCCGCGTCGTGTTGAACTGCCACGGCATCTTCGCCAAGTTTGGGCTGTGCATGAAGAACGGGGCGCGGGCGGGCTGCCCGCCGGTCCATGAGTAGAAACGCTCTGTATCCGCGGGCCAGGCCAGGGAGACATGCTCGTCTAGGTCCGGTGCCATCTTTTGGAATGCTTTGTTGATTTCTAGGCACTGGGATGTTGACCTGTGCCTCGTTCTCGATCTTGTCTTGTCCCGACAGCTAGTTATGTGCACAGTTTAGAGAGCGTGACTTTATTTTGGCTTTGGAGGCTGGCGCAAGACACAACATTCCTTCGTTGCAGTCGTGAGAGTGGTCACCGGATACGTCCGGTGTGATAATCGTTTTATTTTCCAAGCGTCTGTGAACTTCTTTGATTCGGTATAACGAATATAACCTAAGTCGGATATTTCCATTGGCGAGGACGGATAGTACATCGGTGCATCACTCATTCCACAGCTATAGCCAACCAGAATGGATCACGGCAAGCCTTGAGGCTATCCGTATATCTTCGGGTGCGATCCATCATGAACATGGAGCCAATATGTAAGAATTTGGCCGTGCCGCTGCAGCGGTGTGTGGGTCTTCAGGCTTAGGATACTCGGACCAGGAGGGTTTCCATCTGCATTTTTCGCATTACCGACCTAAGGCCCCCATGGAGGAACCTCCACGGCAAACCGAGCATGATTGCTGCGACGACAGGTCAATATGACAAAACACGGGCAGGGAGAGATTTATAAAATTCATCAATCCTGGACTTACTCAGCATTGTCAACAGCCACGTCCGGATCCTCCCGCGCAAACTCCTTGCAGTAGTCCACGCCGTAGCCGTGGTCCGAAGTGCGGAGCACATCCCTGAAATGCGTGGCCTCGTGGACGATCGTGCTGGTGGTGAGTTTCGGTCGTAAGAACGTGTTGTTCCCGTAAGTAGTCTTTTTACATGAAAGGGGGGGGGGGCACTGCACGCCAACTCACTCCCACTGGTTACGGTGCTGCCCAGACGGCGGGACCACCGCCTCGTTGAAGAAGACGCTGCAGATCCTCACATCGCCGTACGAGCCGCCGATGGTGGCGATCACGGCATCGCTCACGCAGGAGCAGTCGTAGCGGAACGTGGTGGCCAGGTCCGGGGCGAATTTCTGGTCGGGCACAATGTGGTCTCAGCAGGAAGGTAGGTAGGTATGTCTCCAGGTGTGCATCTTGCAGTCACAGAGAAAGACACTTCTTGGGACACATCAGACGAGAACGAACCTTGAAAGCCGTCAAGATCTTGTTGTACCTCTCGGTGCTGAACGTGCCATACCAGGTCGTCTGGATGTCGCTGCCGGTGGGGTTCGCCTCTAGGTGCTCTATGGCGGCGTAGGACTTGTTGGCGGCCCGGTCGATGGCCACCTCGAGGGTGGATATCTGCGCGGCGGTGCACGACGTGAAGGTCACGGCGCGGATGCCGGACAGCAGAGGGAGGACGCTGAGTAGGTGGGAAAGGCGCATTGTGCTTGCTATTTTCAGTCCCAAAAGCAGTGGAGATCCGGCAGCAGTTTCCAAGCTTGTTTGTCCCATGGAGAACTCTCTGGGGGGAGTTCAGCAATTTATTATCTAGAGCAGATGGTCTGTTGTTGGGCCTGTCCCTTGGCACACATGTTTTAGGAAGGTAGCTACTGAGCATGCAATTGTTGGCGTTCCATTTACAGTGTTAGCTCCGCACAGAGGTACATTAATGCTGGATGAAGGTCCCATAAAAGCCGGCTTGGCGAGCTGGTTGTTGGCCGGGGTTTGTGTCTTTGCTGGCCATTTCTGTGAAATACGATATTCGCATCTGGAGAAACGGAGGATTACCGATATATCACTCGACCCGTTGTATGTGTAGGTGTGGGTGTGGGTGTTGCAGGTGTGGGGCTCTGTGGTATGGTCGATTGGTGTTGTGGTGGTGCTGTGAGAGTTATTTTCCACCAGGTGTTCCATCAATCTTGTGCGTGCGAAGATCTGCTATGACTTCTCTTCTATCAGCGGTAGTCTTCAGTGGTCCAGAAATTGAGGAAGCTTTTTCTCCGTTTCGTTTGTAATCCCATCATAATTCTCTTCAAAAGAAAAGAAAAGGAGAGCCGCAGGCGGCCCTTTTTGCGGCCATAAACGCTCAAAGACCCAGTGTTAAATAACAGACACACTGCCAATAACTGGAGGTTCAAAACACAATGGATCATCACTGAGAAAATGGCGACAACTTCGTGACTAGGCAAATCATGTTCAGGAATTGCATTAATCATAATCGGTCCCGATGAAAATCTATGCCAGGGCCGCCCCTTTTCAGGACACATGTGGAGGTAATTGAGTCCACTACCGCGGAATGGAAATTGTCTGTAGGCAACCTACAGGCTAACTGATGGAAGCCACCGTAGCTGTCCCGGATGCTGATTACCTATTTTGATCCCGCTTCAGGCAGCTTCGGCAGATACGACAAAGAGTCGTTCGGCCATGAATGAAGATCCGCGAAAATCGCACGGGCCCGAACCTTCTAAGGTTTCGAGATGATCGCCCTTACGCAAGAGCCCAACCATTCAAGAAAGGATGGGATGCTTATGCTCGGGCTGCGACTTTGGCCGTAGACCGCTTACATGACGGTACCAGAAAAAGGAGCCTGGGCGGTACGTTCCATGGAGTCGTCAAGAACACTTCCATCATATCATGCCGGGATGTCCATGAGCCTGAGGCTGAGAGAGCAGGAGGCAGTATCTGTGGTGTGACACCCACAGAACAAACATCACTCAATCCAGACAGACCTCTTTTGTTGCGGCCCTCGAGTCGTCGACCAATCCGTAATAAAGGGTGCTGAGGATTGGGCGCGCGTGAAGAACGTTTTGCCGCACAGCCTGACTGCGACGCCGGAATCTCGACCTACCCACAGCCCCGTGTCTGAAGGCACCGCGTAAGGGCTTGACTCGCGCAAACCAAACGAGGCGACAGCGGTGGCGGGTTCTGGGTGATCCTATTCGGTACCAAGGCGGGCGTGGTGCTCCTGAGGCGGGATCCGCCCTTGGATCTGAATTCCGACCCTTCAGGGTTTACTTAGCCCAGGGCCGCTTGGATCAAGGCAGAGAGACCCTGCCTCCATTTTGCCATCCGCCAAGTCCAGCCTCAGCCAAAAAATATAGGGCATGCAAATCCCGTTTCTGAAACGATAGAGGCCGCATTCACAAAAATTTTGACCATCTCGCCTCTCACCTCAATACAAGTCACCTGGAAGAGGGATTTGGGCTGACAGAGGTTGAACTTTGGCACAGCAAGCATGGCAGGAGGACCGTCTGCTTTCTCCGTCCACGAGGACGCGGCGCGTGCCCTCTTTGGGGACTCGCCCACCTTGGAGCTGCTCCACGAGAATGAGCACTATCCCTTCGCGCACGAAGCAGGAGTATTCATCGAAGCCGATGACACCCTCTTCATCACCAGCAACCAGTTCCCAGATCCCGAGACGGGCAAGAAGAAAATCCAAATCTCCAGGGTCAAATTGGACAGATCCGGAGATAAGACGACGGCCGTGGTGGAGGAGATTAACCCCGATGGCGTGCCGATGGCCAACGGTGGTGTCAACTACGAGGGCGGCGTGCTGTTCTGCGCACAAGGCGGGCTCGACCCGTCGACGGAGCCGGGAGGGCTGGTGCACATGGAGCCTCGGCCGCCCTACGCAACGCGCGCGCTGGTGGACTCGTTCCATGGGCGTCGGTTCAACAGCCTCAACGATGTGGTGGTGCACAGCGACGGGTCGATCTGGTTCACAGACCCGATCTACGGGTACGAGCAAGGGATCCGGCCGGAACCGGTGCTGCCATGTCAGGTCTACCGGTTCGACCCAAGGGGGGGAGCCGGCGGCAAGGGCAGCGTCAGGGCGCTTGCTGATGGCTTCGGCCGGCCGAACGGGATATGCTTCAGCCCGGACGAGCTGACGGTGTACGTGACGGACACGGACTGGATCCACGGGGACGGCACGACGGACCTGACGAGGGCGTCTACCATGTGAGTGGACAACTTGGCGGGCCAACTTGGCGGGCGACTACTGACGATGGATGGGGGTTGTTGCAGATATGCCTTTGACGTGGCCAACTACTCTGGGCAGCCATTTCTCACGCACCGACGGCTCTTCGCAATGGCCGACACGGGCATCCCCGACGGGATCAAGTGCGACGTGTACGGAAACGTGTACAGTGGATGTGGGGACGGCATCAACGTGTGGTCAGCAGGAGGCGTGCTGCTGGCCAAGATTCTGGTGGACGGGGGAGCAGCCAACTTCTGCTTCGGCAAGGAGGGCGAGATGTTCATCCTGAACGAGACCAGGCTCTGGAGGGCACAGCTGGCCAAGTCGACCAAGGGAGCACTGTTGCGCATATGAGATGCGAGAGTACATACAAGGAAAGCCTGGGACGAAATGGCGACGAACCGACGATAAAAACTCAGTAGGGTGTCCTGGTGACGAGAGACACGCCTTCTCTGCGGTGGACCAAATTAATCGAATGGCTGCTTCTGCTCAGATCTAAAGGACCATGCACTGTCTCAGGGGCCCAATTCTGGAAGGCGAAGGTGCAGAGGCGCAGAGGCGCAAATGCGGGCCCGTCTCCTCTCCTTCCACCTCAGACGGCAACGCTCCCACGCGCCTGCCTTTGCGCCCGCCTTTGCACCTGCTGTGCATGACGCGTCCTCGTCCTACAGCAAGGCAGCAATGACTAGACTACATTTTGGTCTTCCTAACATTTTTATGCCTGTGTCTATCTACCTTCTGTTCCAACTCCTCTCAAGTCATCACTGTCCTCCCTCCTATTGTGCCCCCCTCTCTCCCTCACTTGGAGCGTCTCGCCCCCTATCGTGCATAGCAAGCAAGCAAGCAAGCACGCACGCTCTTGCGCATTTCCCAATCTCGTGAAGTAGCCGACGAGAACACGCCAAGAATACCACTGCCAGGTCCTCCGAGGCGTCCATCCCTTAACCCCCCCAGATGTCCGGATCGCTGGCACACAGCGCAATCCCTCACAATGGATAGTCCAGACCCGCCTGCTGTCGTCATGGACTCCCAACAGTCACTCCCCAATGTCACCCCAAAGTCAGCAAACTTCGGGTCCCCCCTTGCCTCCCAAGAGACGTGGACGGCTCCTTTGCGCCACCGCCGTGTTCAGCAGAAGGCGAAACCCTCATTCCTTGCCGATGATGGAGAAGAAGATGGCCACGGCGGCGAACAAGACGATCAGGCCCACACGCATGCCGTGACCAATCAGCAAGACCGACGCGAAGGTGTCCCCGGACGGGATTACATGTCTTTTGACTTCGAAGCGGCTCGCGACGAAGGTACTACGGAGGACGAGGTCGCCCACGAGCAGTCGCCAACCCCCGGCGCCTCCCAAGCAGCTCGAATACCACCCCAATCAGCCCAGCCCGTTTCCAACGATACGGAGACATCCGATGACAATGCCTCCAGCGTGTTTGAAGCACTCAAGAAGCCTCGGCCGCAAGAAGCAATTCCAACTGGGCCCAAGAAGCCCGCAAATACTCACAAGTCACCCCAGAAGACGCAACAACGGGAGCGACAGTCGGCCACCAAAGACAGGCACACCGGAAGTGGCAAGGCAGAACCGACAGCCAGAAACACAGCTCCTGGACCGAGACTGGACGGAAGGAAGTCCCTTGCCAATAGCAAGGCTAAGTTGGCTGCTCTTGAAGTAGAAGGAGATAACGACCCGTGGGATCTGGACACCAAGGCACCTCATGACCGCGAATATGACCTGCCAGCATCCAACAGCACTTCTCCTGTCGCACCTCCAGCAAAGAAGAGAGCTGCGCCGAAAAAGCGGGCTGCGAAGAAATCTGCCCCCAAACCGAAAGCCAACACGCACGGCGCAAAGTCAACCTCCAGGGGCCGGGCGAAGAATGCGAAACCCCTTCCCGCTCTTCCAGCCCCCAAACTCCTAGGCGGAAACCTAGAAGAGGAGGACGACGACGAAGACATGGCTTCTGGAGAGAAGCCTTCGACAGTCTCTCAAGCAACCCGCCAAGCCGAACGGTACCATCAACCGCAACAGCGTCAAATCCAACGTGGGCAACCGGCCAATGCAGATGGGCAGGCGGACGCAGTAATGATCACTTCGGGCTCCTTGTCACCCCCAGATTCAGGAGAGGAGGATGATGATGAGGACTTCGAATGCTCTCAAAACTTGACCCCCGCCAATGCACGCCGGAGGACAAGGGCAGCCGCGGCGGAAAGCCAGGTAGCCATGCAAGCTAAGGAGGAGGAGGCCAGTTGTCCAGCGGCACTGCCGGACTCACGGCGCAAAGACGCTGAAGACGACGTAGGATATCTAGACCGCGCCCATAGCCCTGAGACCGAGCAGTTGCAACGTCCGAAACAGCCGAAGAAGCAACCAAAGATCGAGTCGAGGCAGCCTCCGAAGAAGAACAGAGCCAAGAAGGCTCCGCCTGCCACGGCACGCACTGAAGCCAAGTCAGATCCGGCGAAGAAGACGCCGTCGTCCGTGGAGATGTCGCACAAGAAAGGTGCAAGCAGTGGCCAAACTGCCTCAAATCGCGCCGGAAAACACCAAGGAGAGGTCAAGCAGGTCGTCGCGCCGTCCAACTCCGGCCGGGGAGGAGGTGAAGCGAATGAACCTTGTACAACATCAGAGGGAGTGAAGCCAACCAAGGACCCTGGTCGCAAGCCGAATATTGTTGCGTTCGGAGTCGCAGGACCGAAGAATAGTGGTAGGTCGCAAAAGACAACAACGATCGCCGAATCGCAACCAGAGGATCAGCAGCTCCGTATAAGCAACGAAGGACATTCTGCCGCACCAAAGACCATGCCGGGCAAAGGAGCAACGAAGGATACGAAGGTACAAGTATATGCAATTGTCCCTGCCGAACACAGCCCCACGAAGGACTTTGTGGGCCATGATGAGGATGATCTCAGCTCGGCTGCGAGGTCAAAACGGCACCCTGTTGCGAGGGATGTCCCTGACAAAGCCCTGAATTCTAAGGTTGATACTAAGGCAACCTCGCCCTACTTTGACGCCGACATGACACTTGTCAACTACGAAGACGAATGCGACGACGCGTATGGCCAATTCGTCGGCGGGGATGCCGAAGTCGACACCGCCGTGGAAGTCGAAGCCAACTTGGTAGCAGATGCCCAGGTGTTCAACGGCAACGAGGTAAAAGATGCTTTCGAGGAAAGTGGTCACCGCAAAGTCAAGCCACCCGCACGGGCAGATCCCGAGCACATGGCCAAGATCGGGGAAGGCACCGTGTTGCGGGAGGTCGATGCTAATTCTCAGACGCTTCCCAAAAAGGTGGCCGCAGTCAAGTCCCGAATTTTGAAACGAAAACTCCCAGAAGTGATGGTTGTTGAGGAGAGGTCACCCAATCCAGACTCAATGGCATCGGAGACGGCCCAACAGACCGAGCCCTTTACCGCACTGCGCGTCCATTCGGTTGCCCTCGACTCGCCCTCAGAGGCCCACTGGCGACCTGTAAAGAAGCCAAGGCTCTTTTCCGCAAACCCAGCACCCGCGGACCACAACTCCCTGCGTGCTGGTGGTGGCGACACTGGCGGTGATGACGTCTTTGGCCCAGGAAAGAAGGGCAACCCTCGCGGCCCATCTGCCTTCGTCCAACGCCTGATGAGCAACGAGTTGACGGATCGTGGCCTCAGTCAAGGTGGATTGGCGGCCTCTTTCTCATCCAACGCGTCTGCTGCACCTTGGCAGCACACCATTGCCACCACTGGTCCGACTACAGCCCAACCCGTAATGCCGGCAGCCGAACCACGCCCACAAAAGAGACAATGGATGGACGACGTCGGGCAAAGGATGCTGGCAGCGCTGGCGCCAGAGAAAGCACAGATTTCCCCCCAATCTCCTTCGAACGATGGAATCGGAATGAAGTCGCATGTGGGCGATACCTCGAAGTGTTGGCCCAGTGACGCAGGTGGCCAGGAGGACAGTGCCCGCGAGTTGGACAGCAGGACGCGGGCGTGGAAGAAAGCCACCGAGCCTTACGCCGACAGCCTCGGTGAGACGATGCACAAGATCGTCAATGTGAGTCGAAGCCCCTGCCCCTGCCACCATGTCTTGCCATGGCCTTGCTAACTCACTCGGACAGACCATCCTGCGAGGACTCAAGACCACTGAGGCATCAGTCAACGACGTGATCGAGGACTACGGAAACGACGGCCGGCGGGTGATCGAGAGAATAAGGGAGAAGCACCAGAAGGAAAGAGCGCTGATCGTACGACAGCAAGAGCAACAACGACTAGCATCTGTGCAGAGATACGGCGAGGCCCGGCATGTTGCTGGGTCACTTTTGGGCAAGCTGGAGTCGGTGGACATTGACAAGTTGATGAGCCACATGGGCAAGGAGGCAACCACCAATCGCTTGAGGCAATTGCAACAGGCCATCCCAGATGTTTGAGCATATGCTGTGGGTATTGCAGCGTAATCAGGAACAAAACGTCGGCGTATGTGCTTGTGAGCAGGGGCTGGGGGCTGTGGACTTGAGGTACATTGATCGCATCCGGAAGAGCACATCTGGATGCTTGCAGGAAACAGGACGCGGAGAGCAAGAAAATTGGGTTGGTGGTCATGTGGACGCTCAAAGTGGCTAGGTATTGACAGGCAGAGATGTAAGCTGTTGCTGGGGGAAATCCTTTGCTGGGGGCTGTAGAAGGCTCGTTTTTACTGAATGCCAGACAACTATCCGCTTCATCTGCGGCTGAAGCCCGGCCGCGGGGGGGGGGCGGGCAGGGTGGAGCATCTGTGCAGTGCTAATCAGGCTGGCGGTTTGGCAGATCTCTGACATGGCAATGATAAGTTTGTTCCGACCTGATGCCACGCTGCGAGGCGCCCCTCTGCTGTGGCCGTGTCCGGCCGTGGTGAAGGGTGAATCGAACGAGACTGGTTTAGAATGCAGGCTGTCCCCTTTTCCCAGAACGACCACAGCCGGTGCGTGCCCCACGATGGGGCCGTAGAGAATGACAAGAGTTTGGCCCAGCGTGAGGGCATCACGGGCTTCCGTGGCTCAGCGGCGCTACAAGCCACAACGCAAAGCATCATCTTGGGGGGTGACGTGGTGACTGCGGCAGAATGCGCCGGGGTCTGGAATGGCCCGTGGCTCCGCTCTATTGGGGCTCGCCCGGACCGGGCTGGGCTAGGCGGAATGTAGCTTAGTGTAGGGTCCCAGATGGCGAGGGACGGAGGGACGAGGGGCAGGGAAAGAGGAAAAAGAGGGACCCCGCAGTTGCATTTGATCTTTAATGTTTGAAGCCGGCAAAGCCTCTTAGGGGAAGGGACACCTTTCTTAGCCCAAATAAATATGTGTTAAGGAAGGTTTTTTATCTAAAAAAAATTAATTAATATTTTTTTAAAAAAAGATATTTTTTAATTTTTTAAATTATTTTTAAAAAGAATTATAAAAAAAATTTATATTTATATATTAATAAATAAATATTTTCTTATTAAAATAAATAATAAAATATAAACTAAGCTTTTTACCCTGTTTTAACCCAGGAGATGTTTTATATTGCTATAAGAAGTGGGTTCTTTGAAGAACTACTAGCCTACGGCTAACACCACCCCGAGCGTCGCGCCGTTCCACTGCACACCAGCTGACCACTCAAACCCAAACCCAACAGCAGCTTTCCAGTATCCAGAACAGCAATATCCAACTGAAAATCGCATAGAAACCTTTCTCGAACTCATCTGCTACTCTCACCGGCTTCAAAACATACAGACTAGGCTTCAAGTCCCAGAGTGCCCTCCTAAAACCTCCAAGATCGACAGACTGAACAGCGACGAAGCAAGAAGACCCCTAGCAGCCCCCTAGATACCTGTGCCTCGTCAAGGCTCACATAGGAAAGGTCTGGTTCAGGAGCACCTCCTCTGATAGCCGTCCGAGGACGGACAAAGCGAGAGGGCCTCCACCCCACCAGGAACCCATCTTCTCAAACCCCCCTCCCTCCCCCCAGCGGCATAGGTTCACATCACCATGCCCTTCAGAGACAGGATGGCCCGCCGGTTCGGCGAGACTGTAAGCTCTCCAGCTTCGCTTTCACCCCATCTTCCTCCTTCCGCCCCTCCAGCCGGCTTCAGTCCCGACCCTCGCGTCGGCACTGGCAGCGGTCGCGGTCTGGGCTGCACCCGCAACCGAGCTACAGCCCGCCACGACCGCGAGGATTGCAACGGTACACGCCATGGAGAAGGCACCGCCACAGAGATGCTCGTCCGCGGCACCCTCGGACCGCAGCACCGACCGCGTGACAAGGTCGTCAAGAGCATTGGCAGGGCCGCCAGGCCGACCGGCCTGCGCTCCACTGGCAACCCTTTCGCCCGTCCCTCAGCCTCGTCCTCGCCATTCCTCCCTGCCCGGCGCATGACGCCACCGCCGAGAATCCGCCCGACGAACTCGAGTCGCGCGGGTTCCGACAACTCCCACAACAGAGTGACAAGGGCCAGCAGCAGAATGACTGACGCGCACGGAAACCAGCTCTCGCCCACAGCGCCATACCTTTCATGTGAGCCGAGCCCCCCATGCCGTTGCCTGCCCCTGCCCTTCGCGTGAGACAAAGGAGCTGACATGGACTTCTCCCTCGCAGATCACGATGTTTGCCGTATGCGACAACCCAGGTGCCACCACTCCCGGCGACCGACCAGGCTGACAGGCAGTAGTTACTTATGAGGATATCAAGGCTCTCCGAAATGATTGGCTTACCGATAATGTGCGTACAAGGGAAAGCCTGGACCGTGTTTCTGAGGTTTGACTGCTAACACCTGATTCCTACAGAACATTCACTTCTGGGAGGAGTCCGTGATACCCTCACTCTTCTTGCCTTGCTCCACCATGCTGTACAGCTTGCCGCACATGCTGACGTAACCCCCCCCCTCCAGGTGGCTAGAGCACGAGATCCTGCCGAAATACCCCCAGGCCCGCATCTGCCTCCTGCGGCCGTCGATGACGTACCTCCTGATGCGCAACGACCCTGCGTCGATCCGCTCCGCCCTGCCGGACATGACGAAAGTGACACACGTCTTCCTCCCCATCAACGACGCCGTGAGCCGGACGCAGCCGGACGGGTCGCACTGGTCGCTGCTGCTCGTCTCCAGGATCGACGGGGTCTCGTTCCACTACGACTCGCTGGGGGGCGCCAACATCGGCGAGGGCCAGCGGGCGAGCGACCGCATGGGCGCCCTGCTGGGGATGCCGCTGCGGTTCCAGAACATCACCGACTGCCCGCAGCAGGAGAACGGCAACGACTGCGGCGTCTTCGTGTGCATCCTCATGCGGCACCTGCTCGTCAAGAGGCTGCTCAACGCCAACGCCCGCGAAAAGGTCTCCATGAGCATGTCCAACAAGATGATCGACGCAAACGGCGCGCGCAAGGAGATGATCAAGATCATCGAGTCGCTGCGCAAGGAGGGCGAGAGGCGCCGTAGTGCTAGCCCTTTTCCCAAGCAGGAGGGTGCGCCGCGGATCGACTAGTAATCCGGTCATGCGAGGCAGCATCTTCCGAGCTCCAAGACGTGTGTCTCGGGGAGAAAGAAGTCCCAACATGTTGAGTAGCCCACAAGTGGTCTCAAGACGCCGATGTCACACCCGCGAACCGGATGCCGGTCGATGCCTCTATTTCCTGAGCGGCGCCGTTATCGTGCCCCGATTCTACAGCATGAAACTGTTGCTTCTTGTCAAAACGACAGCAATGTGATGCAACACGGCATTGCTTTGCGAGAAGCATTGGAGAAACTGTTTTGGGAAGCAGACGAGGCAGCCAATGTGGTCAATTTAAAGCAGAGGCGTTTTCCGAGGGGGAAGATTTCACCGGCGTTTACGGTCTCCTCGGTCATGATGGGGTACGGCCCATCGAAGACGATGATCACCTGCGATCAAAGCGGGGCAAGCCACCAGCTCTGCCTGCACCGGCCGCTGTGGAATTCGGCGTCTGGAAAGTGCTGGCATCTGTTGAGGGGGCGTGGAGACGCACCAGTAGTGTTTTGCCTTAGCATGCTCTTATGAGAACACAAGGCTGGATACTACATCCCGCGAGGTATTTGTGATATAGTCATGAAGTGCAAAATGACTGGCCGTATGACCTGAAGCATTTATTATTGGCCGCTTATTTCCTGCCTCGACAACCCACTCCCACACACTCCTCGACACGGCGTGCTGCTACTCCGTTTCGCGCTGCAGTACCCTCCTTGGCTGCTTTTCAAGGGCCTCCATCTCGCGATTCCGCCCAAGTGACAATCCTGCACAAAGAGGTCTTGCCTTGAGCAAAAGGGCCTGACCATGCCTCGATGATCACTATCCCAGGGTGTGCGTTGCCTCGTCTCCACGCTCATGACTGCGGAGCCAGGCCTATTGGATGTCCTCGACCCCCCGTTCACTACTTGGCCCCGTCGATCGGTGCCACGCAGGGCGAGCCGGCAAGAAGACAGAGGAAGACAGCATTGTATCTATTTTCTTGTGTGTTCCCATCGCGCTCTTCTTTCACGATGTCCTCCCAGCCAGGCCGTTCTGCCGCGAGAAGGCAGGGTTCTGCTCCATCGTAGCCGATATGAACCCCCGCAACGCCGCGAACCGGTTGGCGGTGCTCTGCACGGGCGCGCGGTTCTCCTCCTCGCCGTCCTTGTCCTCCACGTCCATCTCCACCGGCCGCGGGGCCGGCTGCTCCCTTACCGTACTCAGCTGTGCGAGGCTCATCCCGAAGCGCTCCATCTCGCCCCGCACGAGCCGCTCCTTCTTGCGCAGGGCCCCCGGGGTGCTCCTGAGCGACTTGTGCCTGACCTTGCCCGCGGCCTCGGCCTGGCCCGCGCGGACCTCGTCGGCCGTGAGCGACGGCAGGGCGTCGGACAGGGCGGCGAGGCTGGTGGCGGCCTGGGCCCGGCGGTGCTTCTCGCGGCGCTTGAGGTTCTTCCTCTGGGTCGGGGTCCTGTGGGCCGAGGGCTTCGTGATGCGCGAGACGAAGGACGAGTGCTTGATCAGCCGCTTGTCGCGCTTGGACTCGATGAAGGAGTCGGACACCTGGGCGGCTGGGCGGTGGACCTTCCGGGGCGCGAGGGGGTTGGCGAGGCGCTCTGTTGCCTTTGCGCGGAGGGTCTTGCGTTTTGTGGGGGCTGTCGGGGCCTTTTGGTTGATGCCTTTGTTAATTGTCGCTGAGAGGAGCTGGTTTTTTGGGAGAGCGCAGGGGTGCTTACCATACTGAAGGGTTTGGTGGGGGTGATCTGGAGGGCTGCTGGTTTGCAAAAGCTGGCAGAAATAATCCAGGTCAGAAGGTTGGACTGTTACGGCATTATCATGTGAACGAAGATCCGAAGGATCAACAAGCGTCAAGAAAAATCCTACAGGGAAGAAGGGCGTTCAAGGGTTCTGTAGGATTGTGGCGGCAGGCAGTCGATCCCACTGTAGCAGGGCTTGCACGGGTAGGGATGGGAGCTCCACAGCGCCAGTGTACCCCGGACTTTAGTCATCTTCATTCAGCCCTACGGCTTGACGGCTCACTCATTTTGAGCACCACTAATCCGTGCCAAGATACCAGACTCGCACTCGACTGACAGACAGCCACTGCAGACTACCTTAGCTAGCCGTCTTGTGTTTTTTGTCATCCCATGGACACTGCACGAAAGAGCGCACAACAGCTGCGTGCACAGGTCGCAAAGGCCGAGGAGGAGCTGAGGAGCCTGAGAGAGCAGCTTTCTCAGGCCGAGGCGTACGAGAAGGAACTGGAAGCTGAGAGTGGCATTGCCAGCGCCAGTGGCTCAGTGTGGAAATGGCCGCTGAAGGCTGAGGAATACGATCGATATGCCAGGCAGTTGATCCTGCCAGATGTCGGCATCCGAGGTCAGGTTACTTCGCCCTCGAGATTCAGAGCTGTTGCTAACATATTTCTCCAGGCCAGCAGCGTCTGAAGGCCTCCAAGGTGCTCATTGTTGGTGCTGGTGGCCTCGGATGCCCGGCAGCAGCATACATCGCCGGGGCCGGAGTTGGAACCCTCGGAATCGTGGACGGCGACGTCGTAGAGCCGTCCAACCTGCACCGACAGATCGCCCACGGCACTTCGAGGGTGGGCATGTTCAAGGCGGACAGCCTGGTTGCCTACTGCAGAGAGTATATGACACTCACCCGGCCTCACACACACACACTTGACCGTCCGGACATGCAAGGGCGAGCTAACACCGCAGCAACGATAGGCTCAACCCCCTCCCGGAGTACATCGCACACAGGGAGCACCTCACCCCGCAGAACGCAGAGGCCATCGTCGGCGCCTACGACCTCGTCCTCGACTGCACGGACCACCCCACCTCGCGGTACCTCATCTCCGACGCCTGCGTCCTCCTTCGCCGGCCCCTCGTCTCCGCCTCGGCCCTGCGCACCGACGGCCAGCTCATCGTCCTCAACTGCCCGCCCGTCCCGCAGGGCGTCTTCCTCCCTTCCTCCTCGCCCTCCTCCTCCGCCGCCGCCGCCGCCGCCGCCGGAAAGGCAGGAGTAGTCACGTCGCCGGCGACCGCCGCCCCGCCCTGCTACCGCTGCGTCTTCCCCCGGCCGCCCCCGCCCGAGAGCGTCGTCAGTTGCGGCGAGGGCGGCGTCCTGGGGCCCGTCGTGGGCGTCATGGGCGTGCTGCAGGCCCTCGAGGCCATCAAGGTCGTCGCCGCGGGGCTGCACCTCCCCGCCTCGGCGGTGCCCCCGGACGCCGCCGTGCCGCCGCCGCCGACCCTCCTGCTGTTCTCTGGCTCGGCGGTCGGGGCCCCCTCGTTCCGCTCCGTGCGGATGCGGACGCGCCGGCGGGACTGCTTCGCCTGCGGCGAGGGGAGCCCCGCGCGGCTGTCGCTCGGGACGCTGCGGGGCGGGAGCTTGGATTATGTTGCGTTCTGTGGGGGGCTGAGCGGGCCCGTTAGGGTGCTTGGGGACGGGGAGAGGGTCTCTGCGCGGGATTATCAGGGACTGCTAAACCCGCAGCCGACGGCGGAGGGCCGGGTGGACCGGCTGGGGAAAGCAGGCCCCAAGCCCGTGCTGCTGGACGTGAGGGAGAAGGAGCTGTTTGACGTCGGCAGTATTGAGGGGGCTGTTAACGTCCCCTACTCGAGGATCCAAAGTTCTGGGAGGGTGGTGAAGAGGCACGAGGGCGAGGGTGATGGTCCTGCTGAGGCGGGGCTGCCCGACTGGTTACCTACAGATTTATCGGCCCATGCACCGATCTATGTGGTCTGCAGGGTTGGAAATGACTCCCAGCTCGTGGCAAAGCAGCTCAAGGACCTCGGACTGGACCGGGACGGCGAGAGGTTCATCGGGGACATCAAGGGCGGCATGAGGGCCTGGAAGGAGGAAGTTGATAGTACCTTACCATTCCTATAGCACTGGAAATCCGGCTACAAGCAGCGTTGCCCGAGCTTTTGTCAATGAAAAGGCATGGAAGGAGAGCAAGTTGGCGGTGTGATTCCTGTTTCGGTATTCAATCACGCGCACATATGAATCCAAGAGGAGCATGGCTTGTCAATTCCGCGGCATTATGGTACCGTAGGTACAAGTACAACTATGGAGAGGCTCTGAACTCCGGCAAATGAGATTCATACTCGTGTGTGTATTTCTTTTCGCACCAATTCCCACCCACCACCAACTGTCCCTGGTTTGGCTCGGCCGGGATCACCACAACGATCCACTTTACTTGCATACTTACAGTTCTCATTACTTCCGCCGTGTTGGGGTAACGTTCGCAGCTAATTTCTCTGCACCTCGAAACTCGACTGCCCGAGTAAAAGTTGTCCAACAAACTCACTCAGATGAAGGTCGTCCTCTTCTTGTTGTAGGCCCTCTGGTCCTTCAGCCATTGTCTGTAGCCGGCGACGCTGGAGATCTTCTCGCCATAGAAGTCCGGCACCGGGTTTCCGGTCGAAGAGTTGGACGGGTCAACTCGGTTCTTCTTGATGCGGGCGAAGAATTGGCTCTCCTTCTGTACCACCCCAACCCCGTTAGCGTTCCACCCCATGCATGTACTCCTCTGGCCAAGAGGAGAGAAGAGGGAAGTCAAGAATTGATGACTACTCACCACAGTCATGGGCTCCTTGTACTTGCGCTTGATGAGGTAGAACACGGCGTTCCCGATGCTGGGGCCGACGACCCACCCCATTGCGGTGCAGGCGAGCGTGATGAGCCCGAGCGTCAGGACGGGGTCGAGCGGGATCCGGTTCGTGAGGGAGTCGGCCGCGCCCGAGGCGAGCACGAGGGCGCCCGCGGCGCCGGCCCCGAGCGAGGTCAGCGCGCTGAAGGCGACCTGCCACCGGCGCCGCGTCTTGCGCAGCTGGAAGAACGAGTCCCAGTCCAGCGCGGGCATGTCCGGGTTCGACCGCGCGTACTCCTCGGCCCGCCGCGCCGCGCGGAGGGCCGCCTCCGCGTCGGCGTCGTGGTCCCTCGACGACGGCGACGGCGACGGCGACGCCGAGGATGACGACTTGTGCCGGCGCCCTGATGCTGCTGCTGCTGCTGTCGCTGCTGTCGAGATGGTGGCGGCGGCGCTGGTCTGCCGGCGGCGGAGTGTGAGGATGGGCGAGGAGGAGGAGGAGGGGGCGCCGCCGCCGGGTGTCGTCCTGGCGGTGGCTGCGGAAGCTGGTGTGGAGGGCGCGTCGGAGAGCTTGGAGCGCACGCTGGCGAAGGGGGATGCGGCTGTGATGGTCGTGTAGGGGCAGCTGGTGGTGCTGCGCAGGAGGATCGGCTGCAGGGCGCATCCGCCGCGGGTGACGGCGCCGGAGCGGAGCATGACGGTCGTGGTAGAGGCGATCATGGCGGCTGAGCTTTGTGGGTCTGTCTGTCTGTCTGTCTGTCTCTGCGTGCGCGCGGGCACCCGTCTGGGAGTCGAGTGGTGGGTTTCTCCAATTGAGAAATATCAGTGCACACTGCGAGCAGGGAGAACGCGAGGCGCCGTGTCTGCTTCGACCCGACAAAAAGTTTGGTGGAGCTTGTGACGTTGATGGAGTGGTTGGGGAAGATTTGCTCGCGAGAGCTGTGGTCGAAAGGCCAAAGCTCTTCGAAGCTCTTCCAGCGGTCCCCGCTCCTGCGCTGCCTCTCCACTTTCACCCCATCTCCGCCTGCATCTGAACCACAGCAGGACCACCCAACTCTTGTCGCGTGCCGGCCGCTCCCCAGAGCCAGAGCTGCATTCTACTTAATAGGTACCTCCTTGGTCAGACTTCAATGGTTGCATGCCTTATTTTATAGCTTTAAATAAATCTCTTTAAAAAATTACTAATTAAATATTATTTTTTATTTAAATAAAAGTATAATTATTATTAAATATATTTTTTAAATTTTTAATTTTAATTTACTTTTTTTTATATAATTAATTTTAATTTAAAAATAAATTTAAAAAAATATTTTAATTTTAATTTAAGTTTTAAAAAAATAATATTAATTTTTAATTTTTTTATATTTAAATTTAATATTAAGTTTTAAATCTTTTCATTTTTAATGTTTTATTTAAAGGCTGTGATTTGGTTTTGCTTTTTAGCTTGTTTTTAATAGATGGTCTACTGTGTTGGTAATTTAACGTCTTAGGTAACCCGCTTACGATTCTACCGGCTGCATTTGAAGTACCACTTCGTCGCGACTTGACGCGCCTTCGTGATCAGCCCCTCCACACCTGCTCCCCGTCGACGAGGGCTCGGCCCCTGGACGACAGAAAGGGTTGCTTGTGTTTTGCCGTGTCGTCTGCTCAAGTTCAGAAGCGCATCCCCCGCGCGGGCTTGTGCCCTCGTCGGGCGGCTCGAGCTGCAGGCGCGTCTGCAACATCCCATCCCGCCTTTCGAGCCTCGGCCACGATATCCTCCTCCGCCGCGGTCATGGAAGAACCCGACCCCGGCTGGGAGGGCCTCCGCTCAGATATAAGAGGGTCTAGGACTATTGATGACACCAAACAGAAACCAATCCTACAATTCCACATCCCGATTCGTTCCCGCACCGCAAAGTACCAGCCTGGGAATGCGCCTCCCCCGCCTGCAATAGACGTGCAACTTGTTCACGACAGCGATGCCTTCATCGTCGGCAAGGTCGTCCTTCCAAGCGGACGCCTCCAGCCCCACAAGGACCCTCGACAACGACGTTGCTACTACATAATAGGCTGGCCTGACCTGCCTGCAGCGCGACCAGTTGTGGACGCCAGCAACATCCTCGACTACGTTTCGCCGCGTACTCTTGAGGACTGGGAATATCAAGATGCGCTCCGCCGTGAGGAAGAGCTTGAGAAAGAGCGTGAGCAGAAAAGAGTGGAACAGGAGCGTGCGGCCGCGCAAGGCACGGCAGTGGCTGTCCCCGGCAGCAGCCTGCTGCCAGGCGCGAAACGAAGACCGGGACGGCCTCGAAGCACGATGATGGCGGTGGCCGAGTCGCCCCCTGAGCCCGAGCTTGACAGCGAGCAGGAAGATATCATCAACAAGAAGCGGAGGAGAGGACCGTCTTTGTCAACTCCCCAGAAGAGCAGGCTGGCGCAATTGGTGGCCCAGGATAAGATGTTGGAGAACCTGGAGGGGCCAGATGAGGATGTTGAGTCGGCGATCCGGCAGCAACTTCTCGGTGAAAGCGAAGGCGTCTCGGATGGCGACATCAACGTGGGCGCAAGTTTTGGAACGCTGCGTCTAAGTTCTGCTGGTTCGAAAAGACCTAGCGGGGAGTCCTCTCGAGCCAGCAGCACAATGCCCGGCCTTTCGAACCAATTCACCACACCTGCGCAAGCCGTGGCCGGCCTGGCCACGCATCGTACGCCTGTGCCTGTGCCTGTTTTGCCTGGGCTGGCCGGGCGACCCAAAGGCCACCGCTCCAGCCCCTCAACCTACTCTTCCCAAGCCTGGGCAAAGCCTCCGGTTTCCACTACGCCAATTCCACTACCGTCCTATTGCCAACCGACAACAAATCAGTGGGTCCCTAAGCCTGGACCTCAGAGCCAGCCCCCAACAAATACACCGTCCCAGGGAGGGAACCATCAGGGTGTGGCTTCAACAACTTTTCAGTCAGATCATGTCTATGGCCAGAGCTCGTCTTCTGCTATTCATCCATCGCCTCACACTGGCGGCTTTACCCCTATAGGTGGGACATTCAAAAGGCCAGCTGAAGATTCCCCCGTTCCTGCAACATTTCATACCAAGAAGAAGCCGAAGAAAAGCAAGAAGAATACGGAGGTACAGGCAGAGGCTGCGTCATCTATTCCAGCTGCACCGGACTTGGTCCAGGGCCAGCAAGAATACGTTGTTAAGTGCCTTGAAGACGATTACTTCGTTGATGGAGTGCACTGGTTCCAAGTGAGATGGGAAGGGGATTGGCCTGACGAGGACAACCCGACCTGGGAGCCGAGGGAGAACATTTCTGAGGCGCTGGTCAAGCCGTACCTCAAGCGGAAGTCAAAACGTAAGACCGATGCGGCCACTTCAAAAAGTAAAAGGAAGTCATCGGCGAAGCCTATCAACTCACTCGAAGCCTGGGCCAGGCAGTACAGCAGCGTGGCGGAGGCTTTCGAGGGTCAGGCTGAGCTGAACGCCACGGGCGATGCGATGCTTGAGACGGGCGATGCGCGGGACCGTGATGCGGGTCTTGATGACGGGCCCGAGGAGCTTCTCGTTATCGATGAGAATGAGACGGCCGAGATCGAGCGGAGGAAGGCTGTGCAGGCCCAAGTTGCCGCACAACTTGCTAGTATGGGACGAGGGGGGCCTGCGCACTTTTAGCCCTCTTTTGCCTGACTGGTGCTATCATGGCGGCGCCCTGGGCAGCATGGGGGTTGGGTACAGTGGGTTGGCACACCCACGGAACTGGGTGGGTAGCTTCCGGATGCTCTGGGGAAATTTGTAAATACTAAGTACTCGTAAAGAGCTAGATTGCATTCACAGAGTGCTCAGAGGAGCAAGAATAACTTCGCACAGCGAGAACCACAAGTTGGATCGAAAGCATCGTAAATTTCATTTCGTATCTGCCCAGGTGAGGTGAGAGCTAATGTGTAAGAAGTTTGAGGGCAATGGGCAGATTTTGAGAGGTGATCGTTTGAGAAGCTCCAGTGTGTGGATGCAGTCCACAAACGGGTGAAAGCCATATCCGCCATATCCGCCGTAAGCAACACCAGCCCAAGACTTCGTAATCTCTCACCGAAAACGAGACAGCCCACGGACCCTGGTGCATTATGTCTCATGTTAGCCTCCAACGCAATACTTTTGGATGAGCAAGACCAAAGTAGTCTGGCACCCGGAGCAGCATGGTGTAGATTCTATTTGTCGACGGCGACGGTATGCCCCAAGTCATCTTTGGTGTCAGCCACAGACACCAATTATTGTCGCTGGAGGAGTTCGCAGCCATGCCTACCAGTGCCGGATTAGCCTAGCAAACCGGAGGCATTTGAAAAGGAAATAAAGGACAAGGAAATGAAGAAAGAGCAGCCCAAGTGACATGCAGGCGATGCTGCCATGTCCCATCTGATCCCGAGTCCTTTCACCCAAGCTGGACCACATGCCTGGTCGCAGTGTCAAAGCCCTCCGGGGCGACGTAGAAGGTCGTGCCGAAGGACGCCCACTGCGTGTCGCTCATGGCACGGAACTCCTCCAGGCTGCACGTCCAGAAGGTGTCCTGGGCGTGGAGCTCCTTTCTGGAGTACCTCCCGTGGGCCGGGGACTGTGGCCAGTCGAGGCCGTCGTCATCGGATGTCGGGCTGTCGGCATCCAGGGCCAAGCCACCACCACCACCACCACCACGCAGAGTGAGGGCAGTTGTCTCGGTGGAGCCATCCGAGGTGTTGCCCGAGTCACCGGGGTGGTGGTGCTCCTGGCCAGGAACGTCGTGGTCCTTGTTGCCGCAGTCGCCAGAGGGAGGGGCGGCTTGCTGCGGGATGGCAGCCGCGGGAGCCGGGGAAGAGGACGAAGAAGAATCAGAAAAGAGAAATGTCTCTTGGACAGTCGAAGGTCGAGCCTTCTCCCGAGCTCGGGTGTTCTGTAGGGCATCGGCCAGGTTGGCCTGGGTGTCATCATCGCCCTAGGAATCATTTAGTCCCGAGCGAGGCTGGCATCCGCCTTGGGGGGGCTTGATGCCACTCACGTTGGAGTACTTCCTGACGGTCTCGATGCTGGAGAGAGAGCTGGAGCTGGAAGTGCGAAGGATACTGCCACCGACTGCACCGGCCCTTCTGGTGTCGTATGTCTCGCCCGTGGCGTGGAAACCGGGGCCGGAAGGCTGGATGATGGGCCGGTAGACCAAGTCGCTGCGGGTCGTGTTGTAATACGGCGGGCAGCCCAGGGCCTGGCGCTGCTGGTTGTGGGCCACGTGGGCGTCGAGTGGCGAGAGATGGTATCCCGGGGGAGCGTTCCGAGTGGTCGCGAACGAATTACACGCAGCATTCAGGTCGAAGCTGCCCATGTTGTAGTGGCAGCCTTGGGTCTGGTATTGAGCACCAATACCCGTGCCCAGGGGGCGTGAGTCGACAAATGGGTATGTGAATAGACCCGGAGGAGGGATTCGGTCGCCGGGCTTGAATGGCCCACGAACCACCGGCGGAATCATGAACGGCTGCCCACCGACACCACCGCTGTTCTGCAGAGACCACTGGAGCCGAGCACCAAGGCCTGCTGTGGCATCTGGAACCGCGGGATGAGCAGTAGCATGGCGTCGCCAATACGCCTGAGCAGGGTCGATCAGACCCTCATAGACACCCGTCAGGATGCTCTTCCTGTCCAGCTCGATCAGGTTGACGAAGGGGTGGTGGTGCCGGAAGACAGACACCTCGTCGCCCTCGTCGAGGTGCAGGAGCAGCTTCTCGGGCGAGTCGGAGCAGGGGTCGTACTCGAACTCAAGCGAGCTCACGCGCGCCCTGGCCTCGTGGGCTGCCCTGGCGCTGGTGTACCAGATGTGGAGGCTCCCACGACGGGGGTTCCCGTTGCCGTCGCGGATCGGGCCATCCAGCCACATCCCCTCGACCTGGTCCCTCTGGTGCTGCGAGTTGTGGAGGCCAAGGGCCCGGTAGATACCGGCGACCTCGTGCGGGTTGCAGCACCTGTGCACGAGGCAGCGGGAGCCCACGATCATGGCCAGCCTGGGGTGGGTGGGGATGTCGCCGGGACTCCAGCTGGTGCCCATCCCGGGCGCGGCCTTGTATAGCTGGACTTTGGCCCGGCGCTCCCACGTGAAAGGGACCCCGGGCCGGGACATCTGAAAGGTCCAGAGGCCCCAGATCGGGGTCTCGGCACAGAACTCGACGTAGGTGATGGCGTCCGCCATGAGCTTGAACGTGACGACGGCGACCCGGTCGTCCTCGAAGGTGCTGACGTAGCAAGAATCAACGCCTCCTCGGACGCGCGGGAGCACATCCGCCACGGTGATGCTGTCCGGCAGCGGCGAGATGGTGACGGTGCGGTTGTACCTGTCGTCCCGCTCCATCTCGTTCTTCTCTAGCCATCGCTCGACTCGCTCGACTCGTTCGACGTCCTCGTCGGTGTCGTCGGGGACCCCGGCGACTGGCAGATGGCCCTCTTGCTCTTGGCCATGCGTGATAGTGACAGCCTCACCCGCGCGCCCGTCGGCAGAGTCCACGAGTGGGGCAACGACGAATGAATTGCCGGCCATGGGGATCGGCAGGCCTGGCCTGGGGTCGGGCGTCTTGACCTCAGCAAGAGGGCTCATGTGTGTAGTGTCACAGTCTGGTTCAGACATGGCGTCGAATGAGGATCGTGTTCGAGTAAGCGAAGATTCCTGAAGGGGACTGGAAGATCAGTAACTGGAGCTAGAGAGCAGATGCTGAGAGACCGACCCTTGAATGAGTCGAAGGAAGGTTTCAAGGTTGGTGAAGTTGTGTCTGAGATGAAACCACAATATTCCGTGATGGGAATGCCGGAGCGAAGGACAGAGAGACCTGGGGCTGGATCGAATTCAGCTCATATCAAAAGGTATATGTTGAGAGAATAACCTTGGAAGCCAGAGTTGGAAGCGTTTGAGTGAGAAAGTTGAATGCGAGAAACCACGGCAGAATCGTTGCCGAGGAGATATCAAACGTAGGGAGCGCTTGAAAAATGGATAAAATGTTGTCAGAAGGACGCTATGATAGCTGAAGGAGTTTGTGTTTGTTCAAGGGCATTGAGCTAGCTGAAGGAGGGTGGGTAAGTGGATGAGGGGTTGGTTGAATGGGTAAAATTAGTTGAAGGGAGCGCGTTGCTTGGTTGGGGGTTGATGGGTTGGTTGAGTGAGTTGAGATGAGATGGACTCAGTCAAGTATCTCCATGGTGACACCTACGTTGAGTTGCCTTAGGTGCAAGTGCAAGCCTTTGAGTTGGTGGGATCACAATATCCAAGCGGGTTGGAAGTTGGTGATATGCCAGAGGCCCAGAAAGAATGAAAAACGAGTAATATTCAGATAGTAACGTCCGACTAGGCTGTTTCCGGGAATCCAAAGGGTCCAGGATAGACGCAAGATGGGGTCTGATGATATGGTCACGTCGGAGGAGGCCGAAGATATGGATCCCGAGACTCTGGGAAGAGCGTGAGGTCACGCTTGGTGAGACGAAAACTTCGGGTGACGGGAGCTGGAGGCGTTGATGTTTCCAGTGCTCCAGAAAGAGCGCAGGGTGAAGCCTGGCGATACGGAAACTTCGGAGGAAGGAGACCGGAGACGTTGAGGTTGCGGGTGGGCGGGGAAGAGAGCAAGACGAGGGTTGGAGAGATGGCCACCCCCAATGAGATTGGATATTGGTTTCTTATGGTCTAGGGAGAGATTAAGGTGAGCGTTGGGGAGATCGCAGCAGCTAAATTGGTTAGGAGCAGGGAGGAAACGTTGGTGTCGTTGATGGTCCACGGGAGAGTGCAAGGTGCGAGCGAGTATGGGGATGTAGGAACCAAGGAGGTGGGAAGCTTGGAGAGGGAGAGTGGAAGGAGAGGGAGCTTGCAAGGAGAAAAGGACCGAAATGAGAGGAAGAAATCAAGGAGATGGAGAGCGGAAGGTAATGGTCGGGGAGATGGCAACACTCAAGGAGAATGGAGATGGGTATGCTAAAGTTTCAGGTGAGAGTCGCGGAGTCGCAGCACCCATGGAGGTTAGAATGAAGCTGGAGAGGGTCAGGCAGACCCCAACGCCTCAAAAGCCTGGTGATGGGTGTGCTACTGACTCAGGGATAACGCCGTGATGATATGTCTAGTGAGGGAACGGACTGGGGATCTCGTTCAGAAGATGGTGCTCCATGGAAATGGCGAAACTTCCAGAGTTCCCCAGCAGCAACATTACGAAATATGAGTTGGGCCAAAAGAGAATTGTATGTGATATCCCGCAAATCAGATTAATTCTGACTTGTGTTGCCTGACGGGATAACTTTCCCAATGGGGAGGGTGGTTGTAAGGTGGAAGTTTGATGTAAAGGGTGGTGGCATGTAGTTGTAAGTCGGTTCTACGAGATTTTGCGGGGAAACATTTTGAATGATCTCGCAGGACAGCTGGTGCGTGGTTTATATAGAGATTTGGTGGGAAGATGGACATCATCCCCTATGACGAGACATTATTCCCTGTGATGAGAGGTCGCAGAAGAAGCTACAGCACGAACTTGCCCGGGCAGCTGGCATATCATGTATAAACCTCGAGGAATGTCGTATGTTATGACAAACTTGAGATAAAATGGTGCTATCAAAATCATAGAGTCTTCGTATTGAGCCTGCTGTCATGTTGACGAGAATTCTGAACGACATCCAGAAGTGCTTGATATTATGACGAAAGCCACTTGATGAATTGGCCATTGGAAGAATAGGTAGAGGGACTCACAATATATGCTGGACCCATCTACAAGACCATCCACGTAGAAAATGCTGTTGTCTTGATATCACCATGTCACTGTTCTCGCTCTGTCCATTGCAGGTATGCAAGCAGGGTGGAGGCAAGCAGTTTGCGGGGCGGCTGAAGATCAGGAGACGTGGTCTCAAATACGTATATGCATGAGATTGAAAAGCAAATGGCTCAGGGGGCGTAGGATTGTGGACGTGGCTGCTTCCGGTCTGCACTGTGGATCTGTCATTGGCGCAACTAACTTGCCATTCCATATGAAGTAATTGACTGTGTGTGATTCAAAAGATGGATCTAGGAATCATGTAGCAAAGGGTGAAGTACGAGTTGTGGTGCCCGGCATGCGTGCTTCGGGTGGAGTGTGCCGGAATCAAATGGCCCCAGGTAGACACTGAAGAAAGAAAGTTTAGGGCTCACGGTCTCTATGCCCACATGAGTACCATGTGAAGAGTGATCCTGAATATATGAGCTGAACAACTGACCATGTTCAAGTGACTCATGACTCTATCAAATATCAGACAGAAGCGACTGAAGACTACAAACGCCCTGTACGAAGTTCTATGGTGAAGATGTCTTTGGCTGAAGCACAAAGAGGCAACAGGCTTGTCGTGTCTATCACCGGGATCCGGGACAAACACGTTATAGGACAAGAGATCCAATTCAGCAGGAAATGTAGCCAGCGAGTTAAAATCTGTACGAGGTCTTCAACTTTGGACTCATGGAGTTGTAACATAAACGGTGGTTCAAACGGAGAGGCATCTGTCATTCGATGAGAGCCTACAAGACATGCTGTTGAGCCAGCCGTGAGGATTCGTGGGACTATGGATGGTTGTTGTATGTGTTGACTGACATCGTGAACGTTGCAGCGCAGAGAATTCGGGGGAATTCAATCAATGCACGGAAGATATTTTGGCTTATTTTACGCAGCACAAAATATAGATAAGTCTTGGTATCATTAGCCAGGAGCCCATGTAGAAATCAAGTCCATTGGTAACCCTTAGTGACTGAGTGCTTCTTCCGAAACCTTTTGCGCGAGATGGCGAGGGTGCCGAAATACGATAGCTCAGCGATGCCGCATGCTGTACGGCAGATACAAAGTAGACAAGGAGTCGGCATACGAGAACAACATCGTGCTTGATACCGTGGCCGAGAGTGGCGAAGTATTGGAGGCAAAGCTCGCGGCCAAGGTGACTAATGGCTAAGTATGGGGCTTCTTGATTCCAAGAGGGTCAGAAATGTGCGATGTCAGCCGCCGAGCACGACCGGGAGGATGATGAGCACGGCGACCACCGGAGTCCGGTACTTGCGCCACTTGGAGGGCTCCTCTCCGGCGTAGACCACTGCGGCGCCGCGGGTGTCGCCGATGTTATCCGGCCCCTTTCCCTTCGTGGCAGCGTTTATAGCCACGACAGTATTCACTGCCAGTGATGGCGTGCCACCACTCCGGGCCCGCGAAGGTGAAGGAGGAGCAGCGGTCCCCCACAACCGGTTCGAAGAGGACGCGCAGCCACGGACGGAAACTCGACGTAGTTGCATGCCTGGGAGACAGACACAAAGCCGAGGGACGGCAGGTTGTTGACGCCTCGCGTGCCCTTTTTGCGACGGCCGCAACGTGGGAATGATGCCCACGAAAATTCTTGTTCCCTTTGCCTCCTCATCGCACCCCTGCGATGCCTAGGGCCGAGACCTCCGACACCGAACCACCCAGTCGTCAATGACCCCATGAGTCAGGCGGTGCCGACGTCTCTGGAGTTGTTGAAGTTATGGTGAGGTCCGTGAGTAGTCGGTTTTATTCTTAATCGGGGCACAAATCTCTCTTGTTTTTTTTGTGGGGGGGGGGGCTGGGAGATTGAAATGCGGGCGGTCCCTTCACGCAGTCGTAAACGCTCAAGGACCCAGCGTTTGATAATGAATACAATGCCGACAACAGTAGGTGGTCCGTGAGTAGAACGGCTCTCGTTAGAAATTGTACCCCTGGTATGCGAAGTCAATTGCTATGTTCGTCCATTTGAAATTACAAGCTCAGTATCGCTGCCTTGAAACATACCTGCTAGCAAGCAGTCCCTGGCTGCCTCCGGAATGTACTGAGCGGGCCATTTGATGCCGCTGAGGAATGAGGCAAGCCGAAATCAGGTGGTCCTTCGTTGCCGAGTTTGACATGGCTGTCCGCTTGTACTCGCCAGTGGCTCGCCTCCCTCCAATCAGCTCCCTTGGGAGCAGTAGAAATGACTTCCGATGCTAACACCAGTGGTGCGTCAGATATGATTTGAGTGGATCTCCTCTCCGATCACATGTTCTATTATCCTGCGAGGACGCTTCGCAGCTTGGAAGAGTTCTTGGGCTCAGCTTGTCCATCCGTTGTTTGTCGATCCGTTGTTGAATGCGTTGCTGCCGCTGCAACATAGCGCTTCATTGGGTGTATTACGCAGCCACGAAATGTTCACCAAGACACCACCCCAGTAGAATCCATTTCGGGGCCAGAGCCATGCGCCAAACTTCGCTCTTCTGTGTGTGTTTGGAGTTACCGACGAGGCTGCAATTCCTCAGCAGGCGTGGGTGGTCCTCGAGGCTTGGCATCGCCAGCCGCAGCGCGCCAAGGCGCCAAAGCTTAGCGTCACTCTTGATCGGGAAGTTCGCAGCCTCGTGTGGCCGGCGCAGTCACGCGCAATGAACGCTCAACCGCCAACGCCACGACACCTCTTGTAAGCATGCCGAAGACGGTGGCATCACGCTTCACAGCACGCTTAGCCGTGGCTACCGTGATCTGAAACGTGCACTCCATCTTCCCTGCCGTGCTGTCGCAAAACGTTTGCCCCGTGCCATCATGTGGAGGTGACAGTAACTCCGAGTGGAGGGCGAGAATGCTGCCTTCAGGTCGGCAAGGGACATAGTGATGCTCGTAATGTAGAAAGACGGATAAGGGCGATTCTTCGAAGTCTGGACCTTATTCGCGCCTTAAGTTCGAAAAATGTGGGTTCTCCAAGCCGATGACTTCCTGCATCTGTACACGATCCCAGTCAGTTTTGCTTATAGTAGGGAACCCCATCATTCCACCTGCAACCAGAAGCAACCATAGTCCTGCTCTGAGCTACAAGCTCAAACCCTCACAGAACTGGCAATCCCGCCCTCTAAAGCAAATGTTAGATTGCTTACCAGTGTATTCTGCATCGGAAAAGCGTTAATGCCGCCACTTGGCAGTTCCCTTGTCGTCCCGAGCGGCGGTGGTGTCGCTGTCGCCGGGGGAAGCTGCAATATCCCGGGCATAGGCGTGTATTGCCTCTTTGAGCTCGAACAAATCCTCCTCTGACTCAGTATACTTGAGAATATCAAGTTTCCTGTTTAATAATGGATAAATTCAAATCCCAGCACATCTTTCTTGTTGGTGGACGGAGTTGCAACACGGCCATCCCGTCAACTGGCGATATCCGGCCGAGTGGTACCCAGTAATACAGTTGGCCAATATTCGAAGCTCTCAGGCTTTTCATTCTCTAAAAAGACCCAGAGTGCAACTGAATGCCACTGCGTCAGTCAGAGCTTGTGCTGGGCGTTGTATCCCGGGGTATCAATTGTCGTCTTAAGCTACCTGTGCCGAACCCAGAAGTTAGCCCATGTCTCTTTGTTGCGTTCTAGCATCTCCTTAGCATTGATCAGAAGTAACTCCAACAGTTGGTGCTCCCGTTGCGGCGATACGATGACCACTAACGGCCACACCATATACTCAAGCTCAGTGGGAGGGATTGTGGGCCGAAGGAGTTTCACAGTACATGGGGTAACGAGCCGACGAGCCGACATCGTACTTCATGGTCTATTGTGTCTTGTCTTCAGCAACTCGGCACTGAGATAGAATGTGCTTGACAACCTCGGCGAGGTGGTGGAGGTCGCTCGGGCGCCTGTACTTGGAGATGGCCGACGGCACCAAGGTCAGCAGACAGGGCAATCCATTGAGGCGGTAACTTACTCTTGTGCCTGGATAGTTCTAGACGAAGCACAAAGGGATTCCATAGCTGATCCACGGGGCTGGCGTAATGAATGGAGCCGGTGATGGCCTTTGAAAGGACCCTCATGGTGGTACTGGCTCGGCTTTGGGAATGTTAGTGGTGAGTACCTAGGCATCTGAATGATGGCTCTCCAGGCTAGTGACATGAACTTCTTCTTCCGGCCGGCAAGCATGAGCTTGATAGGTAGGTAGTTGAAGGAAAAATATCAGACCGATCGATACACAGAACATCAGCTTTAGGCAATTAAAAATTGCGCAAGAAGGAGACGTGCTGAAGACTGTGCCTGCCGGCGGGATAACTTGATCCTAGCGCCCCGAGCCCCCTTGCGCGGACCATGGATTTCCTTTATTTACCCAACCACTGCAACTGCAGTCAACCAAGAAATCTTTTCTTCCTTCAACAACAACAACACAACAAGATCATTCGACTTCCACCAACACATCTTGTTGGCAGCCTAGGCTTCAGCGACAACGCCATCCTCTTCCACGTCGCCTAGGTAAGCTACTCCATCAGTTCTATTCCCCGTCACCGAGTAAGCATCGTGCCATCCATGGCCAGCTCATCGCTCCCTTCCCAAAGCTGTTCTTCAAGTGCCCAGGCCGACGCTGTTGCAACTTCACCAGAGTATCATGCAGTTGAGCGTCTCTACTAACAAATCTGCAAGCCTGAGCGTCCAGAGGGCCGCAGAGACTGCTTGTTCAAGCGACCAGAGGGTCGCAAACGAATATTAAGAGTAAGTTACCCCAGTCAACAATGATGTTATCACAAATTGGCCCAGCAGGCTTCTTCTTCTTTCTTCCACCACACTTCTAGCAACTGTTTGCTTTGCCTCCACCGTCGCCAACACACAGCCCATTTACTCACCCATGCCCAACTCTGATCCACACTCATCTCAGGCTATGCCAAGAGTCTCCTTCAGGGACCCACAACCTGAAGAGTTTCTGATGCCTTACATCAACATTTAGGAACGACCCCACGTGAGCACTACATCAATGCTACTGGCTCTGCTCCCAACTGGAATGCCCAGGTGGGAACCGCCCTCTTCGGAGACCGTTTTGCCATGTACCAGGCTCTCACGGCCTCCTCTATTGGCTTTTGTGGCATCGCCGTCGCCCGGGTCCCAGATTACCTGAGCCCCGAAATTCATCTGTCTGCGACAGGTGTTGCACCGTCTCAGAAGGACTGCCGTAAGTCGCTTGCGCAACTGCCCCGCATTGCATCAATCCAGGTGAATCCGTTCTGAACAAACTGCCCTGCTCATCTCAACTGGCGGGGCAGGCATTCCCCGCACCATTCACACCGTGGGCTTTGGAAGACTGTATGGACACTAATTCCCTGAATCTCGATAGTACCCTGATCGGATCCGACAAGACCGTCCTCATCCAGGGATGACTTACCCAGCCGGCTGGACAAAGAAACACCCAAACCTCCACTCCTGTCCTGTAGAGCAACCAATCATGGTCAGGATACCTCTGACTATCCTTCTCTAAGGCATTACCTGCCCTAGCCGCTGAAATCAGGAGTGATCCGCTAACTAATAGATTCCAATGTGTTTTAGCCCATCAATAAGCCACAAAGTAGACTGGCCATCAAAGACAGTCACACTCCCTCCTGAGCATGAGCTGGCCGAAGGCAACATTGACCACCTGGGCACCGCCTGATCCCACACCCTTCAGCCAACCCACCATCCCCTGTCCACCTCTTCATCCTCCGTTCACCCTACCTCCCTCCGTCCACGATCAGCCGTGGATTATCCTCCATCCTCTCGTCGTACCCATCAACCTTGTCTTCAAGGACCTGCAGTGCCTCGCATTATCTCTAGACCAGAGCCCCCGAATCTTGAGGACTTCACGTCCCCCCCCCCTTCAGAGGAAGGGGGCGGTGTTCAGAGGAACAACCCTCAGGACTGGGCGCAGCCGGGCGAAGATCAAAGGATCTTCCCAATCCCCGGCAGCCCAGCGGGGAACCTGTATCGGTATGTTCCTACTCCGGTCTTCTGCTGCTGACACTGTATATCACTGACACGGCTCCAGATCCGGACCTGGCCGTTGAGGTCATCAGGGAGCTGAAGGCCCCCGGTTGATCACAATGTGTGTGCTTTCTTCGCCGACGGCGAAGGCTCCCTCATGATCAGCACCAACGGTAACGGAACTCCTGACGCCGCCGCCAGCCTCGAGGCTTTCCGACACGCCGTTGACCGCTCCGCCGACCGCGCCATTGCCCAGTCTCAGCCAGGAGCTCCTCGACTAGGATTCGAGCGGCTTTTCGGCTTAGTCCATGGCTCACCCATCACCAGATCACCTTCACCCATGGCCAAACGCTAAGTTTGTCAAGCAGCTGTTCTTTGTGGCCAGGAACAACCCAGTCGTTAGTCTAATGGCGACGATGAAAACTGATGTCGCTAACCGCCGTTTCCATCAATCATCTCCTCTTGCCAACCAACTATCTCAGACCATCATCGCCTATACCTCGCCTGCTGAGCGAATCGGCTTTGAGTTTTTCTGTCTCATGCCACCGTCAAACCATCGTTTAGACCGACTGGCTTGCCATCCACTGCTGCTGGTCCGAATAAGCCCCGCCCCCTTCCTGGCGGCGCAAGCCCCTTCAGGTATACAGGTCCATCGGGGAGCTCCCGGGAGTGGACACATACTTCCTGAACCGGAGTGGACACATACTTCCTCAACCGGAGTGGACTCTTATTTTCTTAACCGCATACCTACTTCCTCCTCCATCGCTGCCGTCTGAGACTGATTCGACCTGTCTGAGAAACCCCACTGGCTCAGCCTCGCCCAGGTCACCACCGAGCTCCGGGTCCAGAGGGACCCCAGCTGAAGACAAATTCGCTTGCTGTTGCCGATTGTGAACCCGGAGGATGCGTCGCCACAAGGGAAGAGCAGCGCCTTTCCGCAATAGTTCAAGTGTGAGTGGTCTCCGAAGCGCTGTGTTTTTGGGACGTGAGATTTAGCGGTTCCACTGACCAATTTTTCTCCAGGCACCCTACGCAATACTCCAACATTCCATTTCCGAGGTGTTTCCCTGCTACTGCTGCTGCTGCAGGTTCGGAGGAACCTCCCCTTTCCCAAAGCCGGCTGGCTACCTGCAGGCCGACGTCGAACAACCAGCCTCGCACAATGCAGCAACCCGGGATTGCGCCTGCTACGCTGCTCAATACATCGACTCCATGGCGACCCGGTCAATTCTCCCAAAGACCAAGTCCTGAACGAAGGAGGGTAAAGAGCCAAGGCCAAATGAGGCTTCACGGGTTCAGAGGAACCCCTTGTCTGAAGCCTCACCAGGTCGCTACAGTCCTTCCTTCTTGCGCAGGACCCTGGGTTCTGACTGGGGAAGCGAGGCTGTCCGGGAAAAACTGTTTCATGCCCCGGCAGATGGATGGATCGTCGACAAACTACTCCAGCCCATCCCGACAATCGAGAACCCGGCCTCCGATCGTCAAGAAGCCAAAGGCCAGTTCACCTCGCGGATTTATCCTCCAACATCGTGTCGGTCAGCACGGACGGCACATCTGAGGGACAGCAGAATGACACAGCAGGCCAGAGCCGGCCAGGGAAGCCACAGACAATCACCGCTCCAGCCAAAGTGCCTCGTCACCCCTCCGGTTACCCAGATCCCGACGATAGGCAAGCGGTCGAAGGAGCGTGGCGTCCCGGGGAACCCCGCCAATTTCCTGTTTGCCAGAGGGCAAACCCGGACTTGATTCCTCTGGAAGCGGGCCATGAACACTGTCGCCTTTATTCGAGAGGCTGGCCCAGCAGAATTGGCGAACGGCGGTGCTCTGCCTGGCATTATCGGAGGAGCTTCGGCGGCAGTGCTGATAGAGAAGCATCCCAACTTCTCAAAACTCAATCCAAAGCAACGAGTTGCCTTCATTGATGACGTATGTGAGCCGCAAGTATTCGAGAGATTCAAGGGCCGAATGCTTGAGGATTCTGCTAAGATTCGGCCGGTCGGTGGAAGGCGCCCGCCCCCCAGGCCACCAACATGGTGGTCAGTGACAACACACGAGCCTGGAAACTGTTCGTCCCAACGGCGGCATGTTTAACGGCTATCATCTTCAAGCTTTTACCATCTTTCTAGTTGTTTCAACCTTCATCATTCTTGAGACACTGTTTCTGAAAGACATGGGCGCAGACAACCATCGCGTGCCTCCTCGCGGGCGGCCACCTCTTTTACCTGAGGAACCACAGCTTTGCCGACGACGTCTACCAGTTGCCTCGTCACAACGCATGCATCTTCTCCGTGTGCACCGCACGACTCCTCCCAGTGCTAGTCCTCTCTACCCCGAAGCGTCCCGGCCTGGTCATTGATACCGGCCGCGCCAGTGGTGCTCCCAATGATCCGCTGGCGCCAACACCGCGCTCTTTACGCAGGAAGAGCTCCAAGATCGTGGTCCTGAGGGCGCCACCTCACAAGCTCGAAATCTCGCAACGGCCCGTCCAGCGGCCTGACGTCCCCATGGGCGTATGCCTTGTTTTGATTATGCTTCCTCTCGAGATTCAGGAGAGAATCTTCGAGCACCTGCTGCTCACCGGGGACCCGATCCAGATGCTCCACGGCTGGGCAAAGCTGTACCGGCGGCAGCGCTCCCATGTCCGCCCTGCGATGCTGCTTTATGACCAAAGGGTCATTAGTGCGATGGAATATTAATAGGTGGCCTTGACCCAAACTAGACAAGCATATCTTTCCTTTTGCATCTTTCCTTTTGCCCTCGGCATAGCACAACCCTCAACCCACAACCCACACCACAACACCGCAAACATAAACTAGGTAAGCAAAATGGAGGAAAGAAAGGGCTGCGATATCCTGATTGCATCACCTGGTCGTCTTCTTGACTTCATTGATCCCCCGGAGATTTTGACTCTCCGTCATCTGAACTTTATAGTTATCTGTGAGGCCGACGAGATGCTGCACGATAACTGGAAGAAAGAGACCGAATAATAATTAAAGACATGGTTCGGATAATGGATAAAGAAACACAGGTCGGATAACGATTAAAAACACACATCGGATAAAGATTAAAGGATAAAGCTCAGATAATAATTGAAAACACTTTGGCATCTTCACTCAGTGGCATATTCACTCAGTGTTCCTGTGACTTTGAACGTGCATATGAGCGTGCAAAACCACCTGTGACAAGACAAAAGTGCGACCATAGGACAGCGCTGCAGGAGTTTTGTAAGGGGGCAAAAATCCGGTATTGTCCACTGGCCTTAGAAGTGGAGCTGTCTTGGTGTGGAAGTCTTTAGGCAATGTCACAAGCATTGATGCGTACCAGAAACATCAAAATCACTCATGCCATTCTCACCTGACATGGTTGTTATCATAACCCATTCGTATTTCCTTCTGTGTGGACCCTTGCTGCTTATCTACACCCGCATGTTATAACTGTTCCTACTGCCGAGAGCCCGAATGTCAACAACTGATTTCATGGTGTTCAGAAATTGTGGTTTGCGTAAAATGTTAGCTGCCCCATGCTGGTCTCTGCAAAACTAGCTGTAGTGCCGTAGATGCACCATACTCCTCGCTACTCCCGAGGTCTTGGCCGACCGCCACCCCGAGCTTCAAGCTGAGAGAAGAAAACCCCAGAGAATACAACCACGTAGACATTAAGCATTCTATTGTTGCCATCACCCTGCCTGGTGCTCCTCAGTGTGGATGGTGGCTGCGCTGCTTGCTCTTATTCTTGGAACATTTATTGTCTGACTCAGAATGCCGCTGTCCGGCCACTTATGATTGTCTGTTGCTCTACAGACACTATCTCCTTGACCTCCTTGCCTGAATCCTCTGCCTCTGCTCCGCCGACCTCCGTGGTACCCATGCCTCCTAGTACTTCATTGTCGATGTTGAAGCCGTCGTTGAAGGCAGGCACGACAGGCTCGTCTGTATCGGAGGTTTGGGACTCGCTCGAGTCGGAGTCGGATTCTTCGTCCGGCAACACGTCTGGGTCGTCATCATGGTCGTAATCCGGTTCCTGGCGCAGGCTGAGTGTCAGTTCAAGGCTAGCAGCGGGCCGCGGATGGTTCACTTACGGTCAAATCTCCATCCGTATCCTGGAGCTCGGCTATTTCGTAGGCATGCTTGGGGAGCTCCAAGTCCTCGGTCATCGTGATGTTGCCACACTCAACCATGCCGTCGAGCTGCTCACCGAAATAGATGAGGTCATGAGAGCCCACAATCTTCTCGCGTTCTTTAGCCCCTGCGTAGTGAAAGGTTAGCCGCCTGTAATACAAAGACCATTGGGGACAAAGTAGTGTGTGCCATGCCCAACATGCGGAGCTCCTTGCATTCACCCCCACAAGACAGCGTACCGTTGACTTGCCCATTACTCAAGTATATCCTCACACCTGCTAGACATCCAAGTCTCTGCCGACCTCAACCCGCATGACCCTGTGACTTGGCGGAATCAAGAGGCTGTCCCGGATGTCTCCATTGCAGTGTTTTGCATGCTTCCCTCCCATCATCTTGTGGAGGCGCGGGCTGCAGTTGACACGAATGCCACCCTTGAAGCGCACGTATAGGCCAAGCAAGCTATCGCCGATGCCAATGTTGATTTTGTTGGCCCGCGCGATGGTGCCGTGTGCCATGGGCTTGCTGAGCAGCTCCGCCCCGCTTCAGATGGTCTTTGCCTGCATGCTCTCGAAGCCCTCGTCCAACTTCTTGCACTGGATGGAGCGCCTGTGCAGGACCACGTCTGAGCTCGGGACGCGGTGTGTGGATGGGTCCGAGACGAGGTCCCAGGAGTTGGGCGGGGATGTGGCGCTCCTTGCCGTTGCCGCCAAGGATGGAGAGGCGAAGGGGCCCGGAGGGGGGGGGAGGTCTTTTCCATCTGCCAGACTGGTAATTATCTTGGCTCCCATGAGCGGCTCTTCGAGTGAGGCAGTGGCACTGGCCCCACCATTATAGGACACGCAAACGGACTTGGCAGGCGAGGATGTTGTTAGGTGCAGCTCTATCTCGCGGTCCTCATCTTCAAAATCCTCAACATCCGCGTGTGGCGTCATGTACCGCGCGTAGAAAGGTCCAATTGGAGGCTTGAAATCCCCGGGCATGGTTAAATGCACGAAGTTGGCTGGCTTTGTTCTCCGGTCAGCATATCGGAAGCTGTTCGGACGACGAAGTTGCGAGGCCAGTGTTGAGCACAGCTTCCACTCATGATGCCTGTGGTATGGGAGGTCCCAAAGGAGTGACCCAGCTGGTGCAGCGAATCTGTCTGGCCAATGGAGCACACCTCCACATAGTGCCAGCCTCAGGTCGGCTCGCGTCCGTGAGGAAGCTGGTGACCTCCTCCAGGTTCCAAGGCCAAGAGTACATCAGGTGCCTGCCCATAGCACAGAAGGAGAACACAGTGGCGTTGTGTGACCGCATGGCCGTATGGCCGTGAACGAAAAGGTCACCCATGGCCCAGCGCGAGCTGAGGATCAGGCCAGCGATAATAGGCCTGGCGGAGCCCGTGATGATGCCTTCTCCGGACGCCTGTAAAGCCTCAAGAAAGAAACTGTGTAGCCTCGTCTTAGTTCGTCCTGGAGGATTTTAACCTGCTATCTTCGGATCCCTCATCGCTTCTGCCGTCCAGTGGGACCTGACTGACTAGATGGATTCTGGCAGTAAGCCTCGCGGCGCCTGCGTCCCAGATCTCAGCCATGTGGATAGCATCACGGAACTGCGCCCTAGTTGTATCAATCTCCCAGGTCTCGTCCAGGCGGAATGGTCAACGACCAAGACCATTCACAAGCCGTCATTCGGAACTTGGCCAGGGCAGCCTCGGCTGAGCTCTTGTCCTTGGTACCAGCCTCGAACTTGCTGGGCTTGTGGTCGATTATAAGCTCGGAACCGCTCGCAAACATGGCAGCCAGATGGAGGGGTGGCTGCGAGACGAGGGGGGTGTAGTTCAGTCGCGGCTTGGTGGATTGGGTGGCGTTGCTGTTTGATTGGATCAGGATGTCGTTGATGCCCAGGCTTAGCATCACGATGATCTTTGTGCGGCCCTCTGCGACGGGCCAGGTCTGCGTAGGGAACAGCTTGTCTCCGCTGACTGAGCTGTGCTCCATCGTCACCGTCCTGGGCAGTCGGGTCCGACGACAGTGTATCAGGCCTGGATGATTAGACAGCGCCTTGAAAGATCTCTTGGACAACGTATTGGGAGCTAGTTGATGTCTGCTTACCTTGTGTGGGCTGTCCCGGCATTGTGAATATTCTCAAACACCGGCTCCGGCAGAGCGTACTCAGTGGGGGAGGTAGACCTTGTGGGAGTTGGTAAATACAGGTGGGTAAAATAGAGAGGTAGTGTACAAAGGTAGACTACATTGTCGCTATTGACAGACAGGCTGAGCTCTTGGTGTTGGATTGTGCGTGATGTGGCCGGAGCTTAAGGAAATCAACAACTGCGTCAAGTGTTGCCTGGTGCGGGCGTTGTGGTTTGATGGGCCGAGATGGAATTCAAAGACTTCCACGCCAGTATTATCAATTAGCAGACAAATAAACACCATTTCAAGTCTGGTGGCCTTTGATCTCGGATTGATATGAAGTGTCGAGGCTCTGGGCTAGGAGCTCACTCGTTCCCACACTCACCACAAGAGATACGCTCAAGCAGTGCCGCAGACAGCCTTGTGGGCTTTGTCATGTCTTACTGTGTCAACAAAAGTCCCTATCAGCTGAGCAAGTACAACTGTTCTGGTCACAGACATGGTGGACTCTTGACAGCAGTGACCAAGCCGTGTCGCGGAGGCCGAATGGGTTGCAGCTTTACACTCAATGAACTGCAGCATCTCGCAGATGCCATGCATGAGAGTTATTTAGGTCTTGGTTGCGGTGCTAGGCAGACTAATGTTCCATTGCACCGCGTGGAGCATTCGACCTTGGTGCCATTCCATCGACCCCGTCCCCCGGAAAGCATGCAATAACAGGGCACGGCTGAAGGCGACGTGGTGTCGCCAGTATTTCAGCCAACATCTACTAAGAGCTCCAAATAGGACCAAGAGGCAAAAGAACTGTTCCTCAAGCTGCCACTGTAGAGCCACCACCTCCCTCTGCCCCGTCGCCCTTGTCCTCGAACTCTTCCTCGTTCCCTTCCGGGTCGAGGTCTGTCTCGGAGCTGTTGGTGAGCGGTGTCAGAATGCTGTGGTCCCAGAATGTTCAGATGCGGCCAGTCTGGGCCCAGATCAAGACGTACTCGTTGTGTTCCTCGGCCCCAAAGGCCTCGATGAACTGCGTCGACGACATCATAGCCTTCCCGCGGTACAACCTTGAACATTTGTTGCATGTTCGAAGTCATTTCCACATGAACCCTTCGCATTTCCAGGTCGGGCTCCGCGCTTGACTGGGCTGCGCACGAAGGCTTGGTCGGCTTTAAACTGCTGGCAGTGTCCGCACAAGGTCCGTCCCCAATGATGTCCCACGTCTGCAATTGGCCTGTTGCCATGGTATCGAGGTTTGTGTGTGGTAATTTGGAATGGAGGAGCTTGTTTTGGAGTTGGGCTTCTTGATTGACCAGGTGGCTGGCGATGGCTGTCCAGGTGAAGGTGTTGAGAGCGATTTGTTGTTCCTCAGAGGCGGACCACCATTTCGATCCTGGTGCTGATGGAGCTGGTTCAGGCGCAAGGGGTCACTGCAAGTGCAATTGTGTGATCTGGGAAAGGAGCAAACAAGAACTACAGGACGCAGCACCACTGCACATGACCACTTCCGTAGAAACAGACGTCTTACAGAGAATACAAGATATATACAGCGATGAAATTGAAGATTTTCAGTATTGATGTAAAGCGGCTGAATTGATCAACCGTAGAGCTCATTTGACTACTTCTGGTTTGGAGGAGACATGTAAATTGAAACCCAGACCACCATGGCATCCTCCGAGGCCATGTCATCATGAGGCTTATCCCCAAGAAAACTCCCTGAATGAGTGCACATGCTCCCTCAGCGGTGTGGTGTCGAGTACTGCAATCATGGTAGGCCCATTGAATCTTGTCGCAGAGCCGAAGGCTGAAATGATGTCAGGACACCACACCCAAGAAAAGAAGGAAGATGAGATTCCAGGCATGATATTTTCCCCAAGGGAGACACCACTCACTCACTGCCAGACTTGCCCTTGGTGTCCTTGGTAAGGGGAGGGCGAAGCCGGTCAATGTCAGCCGTGGTCTGAATATCCATCATCACTGAGACCCAATAGCTCCTCCGAGCATGCTGGGAGGAGCAAAGAACTCCTTTGAGCTCGGTAAGCGAACTTGTTCCGTTTATTTCTCCTCTGATTGTCCGTGAGTGCCATCTTGATTGATGAAATATTTGTTCACTCGTGGGTTTTCCTCGTTGTGTCTCTTGTAACTGCCCATGTGCCCAGGTGGACGGGAGACCGTCTGTCGGCTCAGTCGCGTCTCCCAGCTGACTGTACATGTGACCAATCTACTCAATTGCTCATCATTCCGTCCTCATTCAGGAAGCTCTGGGCAAGCTTCCGCTTCTTCCTGGGACTTTGCTGAGCCGAAGCCGTGCGCGGAGTGGAGGTTGCAGATGCGACTTCAGCCCAGCCCCAGGTGGAGTGGACAGGGGGTGGTGTTTGCTTGGTGCGCCTCTACGCACTCAGCCTGATAGACAAGGCAACGGATGAACTTGTGCGACAGAACTTGTCCAAGGGTCTGGAGTGGTCGATTTAGCATGCCTAGAGGGGTCCTCTGACCCCGAGAGCCGCAAAGGTGAGAGGGCTGCGCCATCAGATGGTAGTGGTGAGACAAAACCGATATTCGAATTGGCAGGGTGAATGCTCCAGGTCAAGGGACAGGTCGAAGGCAGCAGAGGGACAGAAACATCTAAGGCTGCCATGGGCTGAGGCCTTCTGTTAGCAGTTGTCCAGATGCATAGCCAAGGTAGGTAAATGCAGGCATTGGGGTGCACAAGGCTGAGGCTAAGAGCAGGGGTTACTTACAAGGCTTTGCCCGCAATCAACACCACCGAAGTGGTGGTTGGCGCCACCTGATTGGCCGTCCTTGTTCTCCAAGGAGCGCACTGGCCGCTTAGGCGTGGGCTGGCCCTTGAGAAGACTGACACCTTTCCCTTGCAGGTGTGCATTAGCATCCTGCATTGTGGCCGCGTCTCTGTTTCTCTAAACAGCGGGACCACCTGAAGGAGAAGTCGGACTTCCCCCTGGTTGCCAGCCTACAAGGATGATCCTCCTGGATTGGCGGAGGATTCACTGTTGCTTGACAAGGAGGTGTCAAGGTGCGGGGGAGAGCCCTACCAGTATAGGGGTTATTCTGGTAAGGTGCAGTGAAGGTGTTGGTGGTCATGTTGGGCGTGAAAGTGTTGTTTCCTCTGGAAAACAGCAGGGGGATGCAAATGCCGCTTGGGTCTCGAACAGTATCCAGTGTCCATCTGGGATTTCAAAGGTTGCAGTCACAGACGGCACTCGAGCCTCATCTTGTGAAGCGCCGCTCTCCTTTGGGACAGCTTCAGGCTGAGTCAAAGTGCGAGTGCCCTCTGAAGGCCGCACCTGGTACAGGGGTGAGACCCTCTGGTCTCCAACCACAGGTCGTGACCCTGGCTGTTGTTGGGATGGCTTTTGGGGTGGTTCCTCAGCCTGCACAAGCAAGGGCTCCTCTGACGTTTGCTCCTCCAAGAGAAGCGGTGATGACGTCTTGAGGGGGGAGGGGGTGGAGCTATCGATGGACGTGAGAGCGATGTGGCTGATCTTGAGGTGTCTGTGCCTCATGGCTGTCGGTGCGATGTTTCTGCGGTGATTGGCACGAATTGTGCTGTAGCTGTTGATGTCAAGAAAGCAGAGGATAAAGGGAGGATTGATGCGGTCAGCGTATTCCTCCTCGCTGAAGCCATCAATTCTCCAAGGTGAATCGTGAAGAAGCAGGTGGTGCCGATGTAGGCGGCGGTGAGCAGCTGGTAGGTAGCTTCTTTCTCGCACTTCTGAGGCAACTTGGGTATTAGCGGATGCCTTAGGTGATCATTTCGCTCACAGAGGAACGCCGTACTGGTCGAAGGACGCTTCTTGAGGCTAAAGTCCATCTTTTCCAAGCTCAGCCATGGAGTCCGAGGTGGATTCTCTGACCCAGTGTCCTTCGGCTTGTTGCACGGAACATGGACCTCGATGCTGTTCTGGAGAACGACAATGAATTTCCGACGAAGCCTCGCCGCATGTACGGTCTGCTTCTGGGGAGTTGCCTTGTGGGGAGTCGGCTTGGCAGTGCGCGGTTCGTCCTTCCAGCCCATCTTGATAGACAAAAGACGGAAGCGTTCTTTGGTGGCTGTGGAATCTCCGTTAGCTCCCCGCAAATATTGCTGCGAGAGGACACAAATTGTTGCGTAGCAGCGAGCGCCAAACCGCCACACTCGACAACGAAAACTTTGGTAGATGACTTGGGTAATATGAAGTGGCATTTGACATCGCGAGAGTTGGATAGGGAAGGAGGGCGGTTGTTGAGGGAGATCGGGGGGCACAGGGAAATGGGCATGGCTTGAGGTCGGACGGAGGCAGTGAAGCCAAGTGCTTTGGTACAGGTGATGACAAGCTTGAGATGATGTAACATGAGTGGAAGAAGCCTACCGATCAGCCCAGAGTCCACTCTTGGACTTGAGTCTCCTCCGAGATGTTTGGGTCCCTCTGGACCCGGTTCTCGAAAGTGAATGCTGGGAAGCAGCCTCAAGGGCCGCGATTGCGTCATAGATCCTTGTGGGTGTTGAGACAGAGCCACGAGATTGTTGTCCCGGCTCCGGGACCTTAAAATCCGGCTTGCCGGTGAGGGAAGTGGAAGATGTGCGGAGGAAGGATGTCAGGTAGCGGGCCCAGGGTGGGCAGTGCCCAGCCCCGAAGGGCGTGGACCGAAAAACCTGGGAAGAGGTAGGAAGAAGAAGAAGCTGAGGATGTGAAGAAGGAAGAAGAGAAGTAAGAGGTGGGAAGATGAGGAGATTGAGGATGAGGAGAAGGAAGAGTAGAGGGAAGAAGTGGTCAGCGGTGGGAGCGGATGGTTTAAATAATTCTCGGAGACAAATTCTGACATCAAAGCGGTGAGCAATCGGACACCGTAGCACAGTCAGAGATCGAATTGACAAGCACCTCGCAACGAAATTACCGGTGACTCTTTGAAGCCTCCAGTGTGAATGGTCAGACAGTCTGATTTCGTTGGTCACTGTTGATTGCGGAGGAGGTACGTAGGGAAAAGCAAAGCCGGTGAACCAATAGCTGAGCCATTACCCTGGGCTCCGGAATGGGCGAAGCCCACTCGTTGGCCAGACCACCAGTCTGATATTGGTCTGGCAGTTAGCGAAGCTCCACATCCTATCAACATTGAAGTTCGTGCCAGGCAGAGCGAGCAGGGATTCTCAAATAGCAAGGCAGGGCAATGTTCACTACGAGCCCATTGGCCACCACTTGCAGTATTCAACAGCGCGGCAAAGCTGGTTCTTGGCCTAGGCCGTATGCAAACAGGGTACCTAGGTATGGTAAGAGCAAGCTCAATGTAGTCAATACAGATACATGTTACAGTTTCTAAAGCCTTGCAGTATTTTCAGAATCTCAACAGACTGTCCTTTGACAACATTGCCCGACGTATCCGGCCGTTACGACGAGTGTTCGGGGATATCAAAGGCATTTGCGAAGGGAGAAGAGTCTAGACAGCTGGTAACGCGTTGAGCACCAAGCACCGAGTACCCTGGATTATATTTGATGAACCATGAAGAACATTGGACCCGGGTATCGTTTGGAGCAGCTCGAGCGGCCGTAGAAGCCTGACGGCACAGCCATGCTTGTCAAAGAAGCAATGAAAAATTTAGATTTTGGGAAAGGTCTACGTATATACCCACAAACGGGAAACGGAGGCAATGGAAAATAGGGTGGTGTTGCTGTGGTTGTTTGGTTACGGAAATCTCTGCAAGGAAAACATTGAGGAGGGAGCGGCGGTGACAAGAATCCTAAGTCTGTGACATACCCTTTATTGGCCGAGGGTCTCACTGAGCTGATTGGAAATTAACAAACCTGTGTTGCAACCCGATCCTGGAAGTTTGTTTCCATGTTGCCGGCGCGGCTTTGTTGACGTCTTTTGTCAGCTTGGCTCAGGAAACCCCCAGGCGTGTCGAGAAGGCCTGGGATGATAACTGTGCACACTTTAAGGCAAATATGGATTCTAAAGCCTGTTGTGACACTTTAATTTAATATGGAAGGCACGAATGCAGCTATGATGGACTTCGTAGCCAGGTTGTAGCTCTCATTTGTTCATCTTTGCTGCATTGTAGTGCTTGCTTCACACCTGTTATCTGGTAGCCCCGGCATTTCACTTGGCGGGTGGGTTGTCCTGGCTTTCTCTCGAAGACTACCTAGGTAGGCTTGTGTTGCTCTTATATGCATCCATGCCGGTGTAAATCGGCATTCGAAATGGACTGTTCCACGTCACTTGAACAGATATAGTGTGGGATTGAGGTGTTGCTTGCAGGGACCACATATGGTAGCTGAGCTCCGGCAACGGGGTAACCGCGCCAGAATATATATCGTGGGAGCAATGTCCTATAAAGCCTTCCGGGATGCTGGGCCCCACGTCCGGCCCTGCCGAGTGCGAAATGCATAGGTGATAGCTCGGCAGTGGTTGTTCGCCGGGCAAGAACCATTGGTGAAGTGTGGATGACTCCCTGTGCCGTTGTTGCCCTGAGAGGGAGTCTTAACGAGATTCCGAGGTTGTATGTAATGAATCTTGATAGTGTGCCTGCGAAGAATCTTTCAGGCATATCAATTCTGTGCAAGATTCCGGCGCTTGGCATGCAACCAGACATATTGCTCTGTGCAGGATCCGCGCTTCTTCCGCCCGAGTCAAACAACTTTCCCAGCATATTTGCGGCTTGCTACCCAGTTCCACATCGTGCTCGGGTGTAGTGTTATGTATTCAAATCCGCCCAGAAGGTAACACCTCTCTCGTGCCTAGTATCGCCGATGGCCTGCGTTGGCTGGAATGTTGTGCATGGCGGCTGTGTCCAGATTCCAATGCTAGATAACTATGGCCAAGGATCTTGGCGCCGCAGGGATACCTGCAAAGGTCCTTTGGAAGGTCCTCTGCCTGCTATCAACGTGTTATACCCTCGTATTTTGGGTTCCTCTGGTGTGTCGAGGAGGCTAACGTGGTTGCTGCGAGGACCTTGTCGAGCTATTGTGAAGTCTGTTGTTCAGGGGCTCGTTGTATGTTTCTTCTGTCTGTGTATAAACTTGTTAGCAGAAGCCACTACAATTCCGGACAAGATGGTTGCAGCCCGGGAGAAGTCACCGGCGCCACGTCCTGCCAATGGCCCTTTCAGCCTTGCTTGGAACTGGAAAGCTCGGCTGGCAGCCTAATGGATATATCCATTGCGGTTGGCGAGGTGGAGATCGCTCTCCTCCTTTGTGATGTCTGTGCAATAGCTCATTGGTCTTGTCTTGGGGCTTCCGGCAACACGGTGCCTTGTGGTGAGAGACACGGACGAAGGAAAATACGAGAGAGCTCCGAGTACGCACAACACATCATGATATCGAGCTGAAGTGTGACGAGTTCGAGCAGAGCCAGTCGGTGCAAAGTGGATGCGAGGCTGCGAGGATGGAGGCTAGAGGCTGAATGCAGAGATGACATGACAAAAGAAGCCACTGGTAAGGAGGGATTGTTCTGTGTCTCTTGTAGACTGTATCGGCATCCTTCCCACAGATCAAGATCTTGGGCTGACTCCATTTAGCGTAGTTTATTGCCGGCGGCCCAGAGCGCGGCGCCCCACGCTTTGCTTTTCGTGTTGCCGGTCAACTGATCTAGCGTGTGCAGTGCCGGCCGTCAGTGCTCGAGTCCGGTTGGCAAGTAAACAAAACGGAACTGATCTGTAGATCAATTATGAGTGGGCAGGACTGATTGGGATGCTCATATTGATCTACGTACTCTGGCTTCACGCATGGTTGTTGTGCGTCCAGACCTTGCGGAGACGGATCGCATCGAGCCTTGCCTGGCAAGGCTGCAAATGCAACCATCGCCATGTTCCAAAGAGCCACATTCCACTCTTTGCTGGCCACGACCGGGGACTGAGGGAGGGAATAGGAGGACTTAGTGTCAGTAATGGATAGAGCTGCGGAAGCTGGGGGAACGTTCACATGGGGACATATATCGACGCCGTATGGTGGAGAGGTCAAATACATGATCACATAAGCTAAGAAAACATTGAGGTGATGCCCAGGGCTATTCAGGAGGGTAAAGGATCTGTTGGGTGAAGACTTATGTATGTGGAAGGGGCAGTTTGTGCCACGGTCTGCCAAAGTAGCAGGCACTTTCGCTTGCTCTGGAAGGCCAAGGACTCTTCCGCAAGACAACCCTTAAGATTTGTTGAGCCATTGGAGCTCCATCGAATTCTTCAACCCACCCTATCACACTTCTTCGATTCTTCCTACAGCCCGCCGCGAAGCTCACAACTGGACTCGGAGCTAGAGAGCTTCCAACCCGGGCCCCGTCAGTCTGCTGTCCAAATCCTTCTTCCCATGTATTATCTTTTATTCCCCTTCCCATTCTCGTCAAACGGGCACGGGGCGCCATCCAAGATGCCTGGAGCTTCGGACAAGAACACTGCTCCCAACTAAGACCTCACCCTCTGGCGAACAAGTGCTTCGGATGCAGAACCAGCAGCTTGAATAGTAGCTGTTGATGCCCAGGTAAGCAAGTCTATTTCTTCGCAGCGTCAATTCATCCCTTTGGTCCGTTTCTCCATCTAAAGATAGGTGACGCTCGGTATCGACCGTGCCCTTTCCACCAAACACCCAGCAGTCCTGGGTGCCTGAATTATCGAACCGACATCGAGGACTAGGCCATCAACTCAATATCGCACTAGAATCCTAAAATTGGAAATTCTCGCAGGCTGCGATACCAAGTTGACGTGTTGACTGGCCGTGTCGGCTTAAAACCGTCGGTCAAGTATCTCCAGTCTGCTGACCTCGCCGGGGCAAGGTTTTCAGCCGCAAAGCACCCTCCGACAAGCCCTGCCCACCACTCCCAGCCTCGTAAGATGGCAGGGCTGGCTCGAAACCCTCCAGAAAAAGGTCTGCTTGGGATCTTCTGTGGCAAGGCTAGAGAGAAAGCTTGTGACGGTCCGGCAGATCGCCGAGATTCACCAACCATTCAGCTTGTTGATCCAACGGCGGCTAGGCTAATAGTCAAGATCGCTGGCGGATGGCAGGTTGTCGTCCGCCAGCAAGAGTTCAAACTCGGGAACTCTTCTTCGAACCAGACACCGTCATCCCATGCAAGGCTGTCGAGGTCGGAGGCGGCTGCGAAATGGGTGGGCAGTCTCTTGCGGCCACAGCCATCGTCTGCAGGTGAGCATCATACCTAGGTACGTTCAGGTACGTTCAGGTGAGTGACCACAGCCTCTCCAAGGAGATGTCTTAATGATACTGAGACTTTCAGGGAGGCGCCAATCGGCTCACAGGAGCCGCAGGTACTCGCTCGGCCAATCCTAGCGTGGGCGAACAACCAGCCGGCTCAAAGGAGCCAACGGCCCGTCGGTCGAGTTTCGCAGCGAGGTCAAGTCGTACCGCGCCATCACGCGCGACGAGATGGAGAGCATTTTCTCGTCCATCGTCCTCCCTTGCAAGGCCGGCGAGCCCTTCCGCGCCATCGCCCGCGTCCGGAACCAGCCGGACCCTCGCACCATGCACCCAATCGAGCCGGACCCGCGCACCGATACCTCGACAGCACAGACGATGGGGGGTGGTGGCCGGGGGTGGGGAAAGAATTCCAGAGGCCGATTTCTTCATCGCCGGCACATCTTGTGTCGACTTTTCCACGCTCAGCACCAACAAAGTCACGGTCTGCACGGGACTAAGTTACCCAAGTCAATGCAAGAGCAGGAGGTACTCAAGAAAACATGCAGTGTTGCGTCCGGCTTCTCATCGAAACCGGTCAAGGCGCGCAGGGTCGGCAGCCGACCTCGGGGACGGTTCGAATGGTTAGACCAAGTGGCGGCATTCGTCTGCGTGCAACTGGTCCAGAGGGACCAAAAATACCAATAGCAAATGCGCACGAAGCCGGCTCTCTTGCGAATCGACCACAGCGGGGCACCAGACTTTGACCATTTTGGATTGAAGAACGATGGCGTCCCTTATGTTGATGTCGGCCCTTCGCCAAGCCTGCGCCTACCTTCCGCAGCTCCCGGCGCAGCGACAAGGCTTCATAGGGCAGGATACTTCCACGAGGATGCAGAATACAATGGAACCACAAACTCCCAGTACGGAATACTGGATGCGAGCATGCATCAATACGTTCGACGCGGCCTTCTTCAATATATCCAAGAAGGAGGTGGAGGCCATGGATCCCCAACAAGTCTGTTCGCTGGAAAGGACTGGTGCTTCCATGGCAGCCTCAAAGGAGGCTTCGATCTGAGGCTCAATATGTGGAATGGCTTCGCGCACAGCTTCTCCTAAGCGTCCGCAGCCAATATGAATTCGGGCGAGAACCAACAAGACTATGACAAGATTCTGGTAAGAGGCACGACGAGCTGATCGCCAGTCAAATTCTGGACCACCGGGATATCTGATGAGCCAGAGGGCTCTCAAGATCGCCTTCCAGAAGAGGTTTCGCCTGGATGGGTCTGTGGTTTGTACGTGGGACTTGAGGCGCACGCTCGCAGTTGCGAGGTGTTTTGCAATGTAGGTCTACCCCTTAATTATACAGCAATCCCCCGTCAATTAGAGACTGCCGAACAATAATTCTGATTAAATAACCTCCAGCGAGACAAAACGGACAAGCCTGTACTACAAATAAACGTACTCGCACACCGTTAGCTATCACCGCACGATTGGCAACACCAAGGCCGACAGCGACTCCCAAGCCACGCTGCACGGCACTTGAGCAGCGGACGACGAACCCGATGACGACAAGCATGAGCACGAGGCTCAATTCAAGGCCAACGCTCCGATCCAGGCCTGGGCCCATGAATATTGGAAGCCTTGCAAGAAAAATACATACCCTTCGGTCACATTCGTCTCCATCTGGAGGCACACCTAGGTCCCATGAGAGTGTAGCTGAGGCGGACGAGGCTGACCCAGAGGGACTCTGGCAAGATTGAAGTCCTTGCCGTAACTATGCCAAGGCCGGACACGAATTCCTCAAACGCTTCCACCCAGTCCTCTGGATGCGGTCTGAGACTGGACCATACGTGCAAAAGTTGAGCCAAGCTCATTTGAGGCGAGTTTTTGGGGACTTTCGGAGGGGGCTACTAGCTGAGGCCATCACCCTTGCCATCATCACAGCCTGCACATCACAGTGCCTGCAACATCCACAGCATCGTCAACTCATGTGCACACGAGGTCAAAGGAGGCAAGATCATCGCCCAGTCCGGCGGCCAGGCCCAGGACGGCGCAGTTGGCTCCAGTGACAAAAGCTGTGGCCCGAAGGAACCAACATCGCGAATTTGATGCCGAGGTTGCCTTCAAGGACAACCAGTCGTGTAGTAGCTGAGAACAATCCACCCTGGGGTGTGAGGATCAGCGAGTCATACATGGGGCAATTTCCGCGAGACACCAAGAGGCCACAGAACACTACTAGCTGAGAGCATTCCTTGCGCCATGTCCAATCCGATCTCCCATCACGAGTTGCCCACAGGGGCAGGTACCCCTGGCCGCGGCCGCATGTGCGATAGCGATCAGAGCAGCAGCTGAGAAGGAAGCAGCTGAGACGTCTGGGCTCGAGAGGAACGCACTCTGTTGCAGCGACGAGCCAACGAAGTCGGGAGTAGAGAGGCTAGGGTATCTCCGGGGAATGCGCCTCATAGCATTGCTTGCCATAAGCAATATCCGGGGTCGCATATCCATCATCGTCTCCCCAGATGCATTTCCCGCGACAAGAGTGTCGGCATCGAGCCCCGCCGGCGGCAGTGCCCCCAGTTGAGTGGGTGAGCACGAGGCCTGATGCGGGTCGCACTCATGTGCCCCAGCCACTCCTGGTGCTCACAGCATTCAAGCCTGGGTGGCAGCCTCGTGCCTATGACCCCCAAAGGCTCATTATGCCGAGATTGCCGTCTCGATCTACGTTCATCTTGCCGTAGGTGCAACTTCGCCTGCTATAGTGTCATCAGCCTGCTCGAGGCCAAAAAAGCTTTGGCGGCCGTGCAGAGGATATGCCGCTGAAAAAGGAAACCGACGTCAAGACCACCCGTGCGGCGCCGGGTGTGAGGACGGAGATCATGAACTCGGCGGACACCGAATATGGTCCGAGATTCAGAATGCTCCAGCCTGCCGTTGCCTGGTTCCTAAAACCACCGGGCCGAATCTGGGCATGAAAGTAAATATGCGACATAAGGCTGCTCAGCCTGGCGAGGCATCGGTGTTGCCATCATATCCGGGGTCAACAGACAATTGCTCGACCGGAACCCTTCAAGCTTGAGCCGAGCTCGCTCGCGAATATCAGTTCTGCCGTCCGTCTCCAAGACAACGATTTTGCCTGTCGATCCGAGAAGCCCTGACGATCGCTCTCATTGCCCATTCCTCACCCGACGCGCAACCGCGAGAGAATCTTCCTCGCACCAGGCAACACCCACACGGTCCCTTGCCTCAACCAGACCAGGCATACATAGAGTCCGGCAAGAGATCCTTCCTTGCCCCACCGACACCCTCACGGTCCCTCGGTGCACGCCTCAGCATATGCTGCCGTGAAGTGCGTCCACAGGGACGCCCCAGACTTCTTTCACAGCTACGGACAGAGGCCCGCCTCATGATCTACCAGGTTATTCCCAGAGAGGCTCAAAAGTGAGGCTGAGTATACCGACGTCAGCGTTTTACCGATTTCGGTTCATTGGTGGTAAACCTAATGAAATCGAAAATGGGGCAAAGACCGCCGCCTTCGCACTCAAGGGGACCATCCCAAGACGACGGGTCGCCAACGAGGTTTTCTTCCTCGGCTACTTCTTCCTCATTGGGTTCTGTGGATACTGCCTCCATCCATGCAACTTTGCGAGCAGAGGCTCGCCCAATACAGCCACCACACGGCAATCAGGACCACACATCTTGCGAGGCAGATGGCGGAATGGTGGAGTGGGAGACGGACGACGAGCCTGAGCCAATCGCTCTTATTGACGTTGACAATCGTCTATGACCGCACTTGTGAGCACGTACATGTGTGTTGCATGGACGAAGAACGACATGTCGGTCCGCGATCTTAGCGCGCAGAAACTCGACGCCAGCAAGAGGGAGATCCGATGCCAGCTCTTCATGCTCGGCATTAAAGACCTGTGCCGTGAGGATGTCGTTTGGAACTATGTCGTCATGTACAACGAAGGAGTCGGATTCTGAATCAACTCCGACGAATGTCAATCTTGGGGGAAGAACTTGGGTGTTGAGCAGCGCCAGTCGGGTAAGGCTCGAGGGCATGGAGATGCCGGGCCAAGGTAAATTTCCCCCATCACGAAAAGTCTAACCGACTAAGAGGACACCAATGTGTCCGGGAGGACGAGTGCAACAGGACCGCGCCTTCATCGCGAAGAGTCGCGACGAGAAGAAAAAGGGCGATGGACGCCAACCGCCTGCAGTCCCCAACGCAGGTGGAGGGCATCAACCCTCTGGCCGGCCGACTGCACCAGGAGCATCAGCAGCGTCAGCAGCCAGCGCCCTGGGTATCCGGCAATGCTCCGCGACAATGCCAGTCGCCACGCGCATCGTCTGTGCAGTCACCGAAGGCCAGCCGCAGGCCCGGAACATCACCTCCGGAGAGGTACGTCCACCTCAGGACATTCAGGTGAACTCTCCACCTTGGAAAGAGAGAACCTCGCGGCTGCCAATGGCGAGGCATCGCCACCAGTCACGCCCTCAGCCCCAGCCCGTGGTGCGAGGCTTGTGGTCATGGGGCTCTCTCCCCAAGACATGGGGCAGGGGTAGAGTCGCCTCGACTAGAGGGGTTGGTCCGGTGCACCGGATGCAGCCAAAAAAAGGCACTGTCATCGCCGACGTTGCCCGCTCAGTCGAGAGTGCGGCCACTTCGGCGCCGGCCAACGGCGGTGCTGGAACCGGGAGCCTCGACGCCCTGTTGGCTGGTCTCGCCGGCGCTGTGGCTGTCCCTCGAATGTTGGCTCTCCTGAGAATCGTGTTCACAGAGGGCCGGGGCTCGTCTCCATCCCACGGTGTGGTGGACAGGATTAGCTTGGTTAAGCGTGTGGCTAGCCGTGGTGAGAGGACGAAGACGCCCTCATGACTGGGCTGGCCCTGGCGACAACATCGCCAGCCTCGGCCCTGCCCAGTCCATGGATCAAGCACAACTACAATTGTAGTTTCCACTGTCTGGGCCCGCTCCCCCTCTCTCCGATGAATCGTCCGAGTAAGTGAGATAACTACCCGAGTTCGAGCAACAGCACTTCGTGTAAGCAACACAGAGGTGATGCTCAATCCGACGTGGTTACGTTCTCAGCCTCTTCGCTAACAATGTTGCTAACAATTCAATGTAGGTTGCTGAGTCCCCGCACAGAGGCTGCGCCCGGTTCCTCCAGAGGACCTACCTTTCGGCGGTCTCCTGACCAGCTTCACGATACTTTGGCAACATTGCCCTCCAGACTGCGTCAATATGCTCTCAACCGCTACCATACTCCTCACATATATCGTCACCCTTGTGGCTGGCCAGGGAGTCGCCTCGGCGAAGGTTAGTTGGCCGCTGGGGAAGCCATCGCCACCGACACAGCAGGTGGCATGGCTCCCCCGCCGCATACGCATCGCCCAACCCATTCGCCGGGCTGCCCTCGTCATCTGCACCCTCTGTGATGAGATCGGCAGGAACTAGAGCAGCAGCAACGACACCACTGCCGACGGAGACGAGGAGCAGCAGCCGCAGCAACACGCTTTCGAGTCCTCAGCTCCGATGGGGCCACGCTGTTTCGCCCTCGGTGTTTGACCCTGGGGCGGCTCAAGCAGAGATAATCATGTCTTTGCTCACCAACAATCCTAAAGAGCGCCCTTCCAGCGCTGGCGCCATCTTCACTGCCGGTTTCTCGGCGAGCGGCAACGGCTCACTCGCAGTGGCGGGGTTGGCTCTGCTTTCTCCTGCAAGGAGGCGATGAAATGCCGAGGGGCCAAGGGGCTCGCGCCTCGAACAATTTGATCAGGCGCACTGGATCAGAGGATCCAGTGGTTATCTTTGTCCACGATATGGCCACGAAAGATGATGTGCGCGCTGAGCTGGCTGCGGCTGGCGTCAGCCACGTGAGACGTGCTTCGCTTGTGCAGAACGAGGCGGGCAGCCTCGAGAAGTTCAAGGTGGGCGAATAGCGGGTTGTTGTGGAACGAGTGGAGTTGGTTTTGTTCTTGATCCCGGCACAAATCTCTCTTTTTTTAAACCAAAAAAATAAAATGCGAGCGGTCCCTCCACACAGTCGTAGACGCCCAAGGACCCAGCTCTTGATAATGAATACAATGCCGATGAACCAGTGAAGGGAAGCGGAAAAGAGGCGAAGATTTAAAGACAACTCCTGACATAGCGTTAAAGATCGAACATAAAGAATTGAACCACACCTCAGATCAGAGTGGAAAGTAATCCTGTATCAGCGATAGTAAGTTACTAATGATGCCCCCTCACCATGCCTCATCTTTATGAGCAAAGGAAGGGAAGGACATCCGTTGGAAAGAAGCCCAAGGACGAGAAAGGTTTGGACCAGGTGCCAGATATCCTCCCTGGCAAAGGAGTTTGTACGGAACTCTCAGATTTCCAAGAGTTTGCAAGAGGGAGTCCCTGCTGCCAGCCGGGAGCTCAAACTTCCGGGGGCGACGTTCGGTGTGTAGCGCCGGCTAGGGCCTCGAAACTCTGTTATAATGTCCAAAATTTGAGGGTGGTCGTACTCCGGGCTGGAAATAGCATGCATACCCATTGAAGTAAGGCTCGTCACATTGACAAACAATTGCGACATAGGAGAGTGGCTCATCTCTGTTCTTCTCTTATTCGCGTTGTTTCTTTTTGTTCTCCGATCAGGGTTTCGAAATAAGTATTCAAGTGATAGAAATGCCGGTAGTGTATCGTTGCGATGCCAAGGAGCAGGTCATTGACATGTTCAACGCCCTCAAGGCCAAGACAGACCTCAGCTGGCTGAGTGCCGCGATACATGCGTTTCCGGTGCAATGCTTATCGTACTGTTTTCAAAAAAGTCTGGAGGTCATGAGCCTGGGATCTTGCCATCCGGCCAACCTCCACACACGACCTCCTCCTCTGCCGAGCCATACGATTGATGCCGCCCAAGGCCCCAATCAAGCCCTCTTCCCCTCCGCCGCGGCCACAGTCAGGGCAAAGTGCTTCCAAGCAGCAACGCCCCCTACGGCACAGGCCACCACCCACTTCCACCACAGCAGACTCAAGAAGGGCACGCCGTGCTTCCGCAGCTTGGTCGCGGCAAAGGCCGGCGCCTCGATGGCGTGGGCGACGACCACGAGCCAGAAGGCCCAGTCCTGGACCCTGGCTGCCGTCCTGGCCGCCTCGGGGGTCTTGAGGAGCGTCTCGTAGAGGAGGGACCCCGGGGCGACGAAGGCGCGCCGCGAGATGAGGGTGATGAGGGCGGCGCTGACGGTGTAGGCGGCGATGCGGCCGGGCTGGTTGCGGAGGGGGAAGGTTGTGACCTTGACCGGCTTGGGGTTCTGGGAGGGCATCTTGGCGTAGTTGTTGGCTTGGTAGGTACTGTGTCTTTTTGAAGGTGGTGGTCGAGATTGTGACGGTAGCTCGGGGCTGCACAGGCAAGGGGCAAATTGTGACGGAGAATTTCAGGGGCCTCGGCCCAGAGGCGTTCGGACCCACCGTCGAGGCAGGGATTCCCAAGTTTGGCAGCGGGAGGAGCGGATAAGCGAATTCCCAGAGGATTCAGTTTCTTTACCAACTCCTCAGACCTCTCTTGTTGCTTGTTGGCAACGTGCAACTATACAGGCTCACATCCGGGTCTCGTTGCTGTCGTGCCCCATACCCACATGTGCAACCTTCCTGGCCTCCCAGTAACCTCGGCACATTGTGCCATGTGCCACGACATGACCTACTTGGTTGACCCCTGCCTGAGCAAACCTTTTTGGGGAGGCACTCCAAGGAAGAGGCCTTCACTGCCGTTAATACATAGTACTGGTGCGCTTCTGTCACAGTCATTTCGGTGCCTATAAACTGTGGATGTCGCTGGTCAAGTATCTCCCGCGTCCCATCTGCACAACTGCTGTCGGTCTATGACCTTGATGGTCTGCCGGTCCTGACCCCGGTGGCCGGCGGCATCCCAGGGCAACCGAGTCGTAGTCTTGATGTTCACGATGCTTTGCGTCGCTTCGCAGACCTGGTCTGCCCACCCTCGCCCTCCCGTCCCTCGCCATATTCATCTGCGATCTCCAAATCCTTGACACCAGAGGTGTCGGTGGCCTCCTCCGTGTTCGTCACTGCCATCAGGCTCCTGATCTCCTTCACCTTCCGCTGGGTGACTGCCTCTCTGATCTGGGCCCTCAGGGGGCCGGAGGGCATACCATCAGACATCACGACATACCTGGCCAGGAGGTACTCAACTCCTCCCTGTGTGGCGTGGCGTGCGTCCAAATCTCGTGCGGCGGCGGACTTGCTGATGACTTCTCTGTAGGCCGCCAGGGGCAAGACGCTGTCCTCCCTCAGGGCAGCCTCGCGGAACTCATTCTTCATCATTAGCCGCTTCAACGTGGCGTCCTCGCTCTTGGGGTCGGAGAAGAGGGCCAGGGTCGTCTCCAGCCACTCCATATCGGTTCGGCACTTCCACAAGGTGGCACGGAGCTCAGGGTGGGCTGGCACGTCTGCGTTCGCCTGTTCCAGTTTCCGCTTCTGAATGCCGCCGATTAACATTCAGTTCATTGCCACGAGCTGATATGAAAGGGTCAAAGGAGTAGTGCCAACGGCAGGGTGCTCATCCAGAGTGAAAGACATACATTGCTCATGGTGGGCGACGGATCGATCTCCAGTCACTTATGTGGTAGATGTCCGAGGTTTCGTGCTGCTTGCGATCTGTCGCCGATCTGTTTGGACATTGTCATATGTGTCGGGAGTTGGATGAAACAAACATGCAAGAGGCTTTGCCTCGTGTCCATAAGGTAGTGTTGTTTTAATAGAGCTTAACCCGCTACGCTAACAGCAGGGGCTGGATGGTGTGGGATGTTGTATTTTCTACGCAGCTGCGAAATCCAGATGGGCATCCTTTAACATTGTTTGGTCAATTGGCCCAAACCCCTGCCCCTTACTGATAGATAAGCACTTCAGTAGTTGGGCTAGAGATCTAGTTTGTAAAGCACGACCACTCGCAACAGAGTGGCCTTGACATAGGTTATGGCTTGCCTGTTGCCTTCGGCAAGCCCCTGCGTACCTCCGACTGCTGCATCTAGACCTCAATTCCCTCACCATCTCCATCACTGATCTGCAAGCACTCAGCAACTGGTTGGTTTTTTTCATAATGCGGGCACAAATCTCTGTCTTCCTCTCTTCCTCTCTTCCTCCCTCTCACCTCCTCCCTCTCACTTTCTCCCTCTCTCTTCCTCCCTTAATACAAAATAAAAAATGCAAGCGATTTCGTTACATAGTAGTAAATATAATAATAAAGCTAGTAATAATAAGTTAAATATATAAAAAACAGCTGGTTGTTTATTATTAAAGGATAGTGCCCCCCGTATAATAACCTTGGAAGGCTGATTGAGGCCGGCTTTGGGCCGCATAAAGACTAGAATTATACTACAGCTAAGAGTCACGTGGTGAGATTCAAGCTGGTGTCTGGGCCCAGCACCCGGCCCCAGTGCCCTGCCACAATGAGAATGTAACTTGCACACCCTGGTGGCCCGAGCGGGGTGAGTATGGTCACGAGAATATCACGTGATACAGAATTGCTAGTGTTGACATACATCACCGACCACCTTTTGTCGAGCTTTTGCACCAAGCATCAGACACGCTTGCCCATCAGCAATCGCACAGACGCACCTGGTTGCATCGGTGCCCAACATGACCAACACGATGTTGCAGCCCCTGCGGGAGCGGTCCAGCTCACCAAGTTCATGCAGCACAGCGCCACTGCTGGTAGACCTGGACCTCGACGAGGCTGGCGAGGATCACGCACATGGTGGAGGTGGTGAGAAGCAAACGGACGGGCACTCAGGTCAGCTGCTTGTAAATATCCTCTTGTTTGGCCGCCCTATCTGACTGACCCACACAGCCCACCACAAGTGGCTCCCAATGCTGGACCCGAACCTGCACAACAACAACAATAACAACAAGGACAACGACAAGGACAATGACAAGGGCGACGAAGACGAGGATGGTGAAAACGACGATGTTGATGACATCGTCAACAACAAAAACAACGTCAACAACGAAAACAACGTCAACAACAAAAACAACGTCAACAACAAAAACAACGTCAACAACAAAAACACCACCACCACCACCACCACCAATGATGATGCTGGCCGCGATGTAGAAGCCGCCTCGGAGGCCACCAACGTCCTGGTCAACGAGAACGCTGGCCCGGCAGGGGTTAATCTCAAGCTTGCTGTTGGGCCGTTTCCCCCCACTCGTTGTCATCATTGTGATGATAATGCTCCTATCGGCTGTCAAGGCACATCTCGACATGATGTCTCTGTCCGCAGACAACGAAACTCCAATCTACCTGGCCGCCTCATTTCTCTTCTTCCTCGGTATTATCAAGCCTGATGACACCAATAACAAAGTCTACGAGCTGCGTCGCCAGAACGCAAGCATCTTCTCTGCGTGCACCGCATGCCTCCTCGCGGGAGGCCACCTCTTCTACCTAAAGAACCACAGCTTTGCCGATAACAAGGGCTTGTTTCTGAACTTCTGGTTTCTGATCTACACCGGCTGTGGATGGAGGATCTGTTCCTCGTTCCTGGCCGTCTTCTTGACCATTTTCATGTTAGTCGGGAGTCTTTTGCCCTCGTCTACCAAGGGCGAGAATCGACCCCCAAGTCTAGAGCCCGGACAGGCCCAACTGCCCAACTCGACCTGGTAAGTCATGGTATTGACAGTGGACAGGCTGCCACTATACTCCTGCTGCAACATGCATGACTAACACGAAATTCAGGCAGGCCCGCATAGCGCAGTAGGACCATCGCAGACGGATGGAGAGCAACACAGTTTCTCGCATAGAGATGGTTCTCAGATGATGGTCCCTCGGGAAGATGGGGTTTAGAAAAAAGAGTCACGGATGATGGGAGGAGAGGAGTTCTGATTCTGGCAGTCTGCAGACAAATGATTCATGCGGTCCCTTCACACAGTCGTAAACGCCCAAGGACAGCTCTAGTAGCCGTACCGCCTAAATTCAAAGGCGGTGATGCGCAACTCATTTATGTGGCACATGCCAATTAGCCAAAAGTTGCAGTGCATGGCAACGTGACAAATCAGCCTGGGCACTCGGGCACAGAAGACAGCTCCGAAATATTTAATACCAGACATGGCAGTCAACCCACAAATCCTTCATACTCCGCTCGTTTCAGACCGCCCCCATTTCCACACCAGATTGACTCTTCTCAGGATGCTGGTGTCCAAGCCCTTCTCCTCGGCCATTATCGCCACTCTGGCCACGCTGTCGTCATACGCAGCGGCCCAAGAGGCGCCATGCGATGCTTCCACGCAGGCTTGCCGGGATGTGATGATGGCCAACACATGTTTTGCGGCATACATCCGAGGCAACAACGTCACCGAGATGTTGCGCTGCGTCAATGTCAACAACCAGTCCCTCGCCAGGGAGGAGGTGAGCAGCACCCAGTCACCCCTGCGAAGCACCCACTGACCAGTGAAAGCTGTGTGCATGCTACGGGTGCACGGAGAAGAGTATTCAGCAGTTTGTCGTCAGCAGCAACATATGCCTCTAGGATTATGCCGATGAGAGCAAGGGGACCTTTTGATGCCAGGATCGAGCTATGTATTATGGTCAGGCGTGGGGGCAGGAGAAGAGCCTGGGACAGACCACCTAGGGAGTCAAAATGATAATCCACTGGGTTGAAGTCTACTTAACTCGGCATTCTGTTGAAGATGTGTTTCCATTTGAAGTAAATTGCTCCCCAACCTATGAGTAGATAAAGTCCTCCTATTTTCCAATCAATTCCATGAGGTTCAACTGTGCAGCCATGGATGTCGGGACGAGTTCCATGGTCCAATTGACTTCCCAGGCTCCAGGGGTTATGCATAGTGGAGACATGCCGATACATAGAGACAAATAACAACCACTCACGCCCACAATACATCTACCAAAAAGTGGCCGCACCAGGAAGGGTTGAGGAGCAAGGACTCTCACCTCGTGAGGCCTTCAAAGACAACATCGCCCCGACTACCATGGCCGAGAAGATTGAGGATTTCTATGCATCTATGCATGCCATCCTACTGCAGAAGATAGCTGGGCCTTGTTCGGATAGTTTGCTAAGCCCCACTGTTGGTATACCTCAGCGCGGAACAACAGCACGAGCTCCGCAATCCTGAGCTGCCTGAGCAGGGCTCTGATCAGGATTCGGACACAACGAAATACATCGGCAAACTCGGGCCTCTCGACAACAGCTCATCCAAATACAGATGCCAGACACCGTGAATTTGTCCATCGCCAACCCCTAGCAAGATGTCAACGAGAAGAACTGGCTCAACCCTTGAACAAGATGAGGCTGAGAAATGGGGCTGGTAGAGCAAAATCCCAACAAAGTCTCAGCATCAAAAATAATCGCTAGCCTCAGCGCTTTCTCCTTCGACCTGGGGGAGGATACTGCATGATACGCCTACGCCGGGAGCCTGATCATTTGGAATGCAATGTATTTTTCATTTTGTCTTTTTCACTTTCCTACCAGAACCTCCTCATTCCTTCACCTTCTCCGTCTGGTCCATGCGCCCTCCAGTGTCTTGGTGACAAGGCTGGCAACCGAAGCCCTCTTAGCAAGAAACGTCTTGTCTGGTGGCCTCGTAGGTCGGAGCTTCTCAGTGACCTGTGTGAAAGCCGGGTTCGGAACCTTGGGGGCAGGAGCCCGGGTCTTCGGCTTCATTGCAAAGGGCGAGGTGTTCGCCGCGCCGGTGAGCCCGGGGATGAAGAACCCGGAAGGATCCCCAGCAGTCGGAGCCGTCCCCCCTCAGACACCACCTGCAGAAAACCAAGGCAACCGCTCCTTAGTTGGACGTCAATCTCATTTGCCCTGGTGATGCTCAAGCCGCCACCGACTATCTCGTCGACAGCCGTGGCAGTGGTGACCGAAGAGGGAATGTGTGGGCTGATCGGTCTCCTCCCTGGCCTGGCGCTCTCGCATAATAACCCTGGCTCCCTTGACTCCTGACGGGGAGCCACTCTTGGCTCTTGGGTGACGAGTGGGGGGTAAAGGCCCAAGAGCAGGCTGTTGGGGTCAACCCATTCCCGGCCAGGGTTGTCGTTGACCTCCGTGTGGGTGCAAGGATGGCATGCTCGAACAGATTCCTCGAGGATCTCCATGGCCTTGACCAAGGCGGCACCTTTGGGCTCTCACCCATCACGGCAAGGCGCGCGACAAGGTGATGTTGGTGAAGGGTGGGCTCGCCAGCTGCACGTTAGCCAGATGGCCACCGGGACCAGGCTGCCTGGGGATCGGCAGCACGATCATCCCCTGAACACAGCGCGGGAGATGGAGCGCTCCCAGCGAACACCCAACGTGAAGGCGGTGCCCTTTGGTAGGAGTGCTCATGATGACGGCGATGAGGTCTGTTGAAGCCATCGCAGCCGGAGAACTGGGCACGACAGCGCGAGCATTGGCGTTGTTGGACAACAGCCATAGCGTGGCAGCGCTGACGCCGAAGATGCCGTACCATGCAGCATAACTAGACCTTCTGCTGCATCCGGTCCTTGTCAAGGCCGTTAGTGCTGCAGTACCTGGTTAGCTCTGCGTGGTATTTTCCGTCTTGGAAGACTTTATTGCTGCAGATAATTATATCTGCCTTCCTCAGATCAGAAATCCTCAGCTTCTGCAACGCAGCGAAGGTCTGAATCATCAAGACGGCGTATTTTCCAGGGCCTAGAAACCTGGCTGCCTCCTTGGCCCATTGCTGGGTCAGCTGGTTGGGCGCAATCGCCAGAGCTGCTGACTGCGCGCGGCCGACCGCAGCCCTGCACAGGTGAGCTCCTCTGAGCTCAGACGTCGAGAGAGAGAGACTCCCTCTCGGGGTGCGTGCCAGGCGGGCGGAACGCAGCTCGAGGTCTCCTCTGAGCCCACTCCTAGACAGCCGACACGACCCCGCCGTCAGCGGTAGCGTCGGGCAGAGCGTGGATGTCGTCATCGGAGTTGAGCTCGTTACCGGCCCTTTGGTTGCTTCCCCAGGGAGATTCCGGTGGCGTGTTAGGAGGTGCGATCCTGCGCGGCAGAGGGAGGATTGGAGACGTTGCGTCGTGCTGAGACTCGTTGGCTGAGCGAACGCAGGTCCGAGGCACATGATCCTGCTCACAGAGAGACGAGAATCCGTTCTGCTCCAGCAGGTCCTGAATGAAATCCTGCGCTCGTTCGTTTGCGGCCGGCCCTGAATTGTCCTGCGGGTTGTATGGCACAGCCCATCTCTGGTCATGTTCGTGGGCATCTGGCGTATCAGCTCGCTCAATTGCCATAGACACCCTGCGCAACTATTAGCGATACTGAGAGATGGTAAATCCCGGGTAGATTGAAAGACTTTCCCACTGTTGTTTGTAGGGATTCTGGAGGGGTACTTACTCGAGCTCGATACCGACTGTGAGAGGTTGCTCCTGGTCAGGCACGATCGCAGAAGACAGGTTGGCCGTGGCTAGCTGTAAAGGCAATCGATTGTGTCGTGCGCGGATGGCAGGGGCGATGGGCCGGGCATAGTATTCGTTCCCACCCACCACTAGCATCAGCATCAGCGCCAGCATCAGCATCAGCACATCGGCCAAAGGTGATGGGGAGTCTGGTAGTAGCTGATTTGGCGGTCTTCTTGCCCTTCGAGCTTGTCCCAGGGCCACTGGTCTGGCGATAGAGAAGAGGTGGTTCGCGAGTGTGGGACCCTCTGGTCCCGACGGGCGTTTGCGGCGGCCTGGGCAAATCGGAAGAGGACGCCGGTGCATTCTGGGTGGGCCTGGGGAACAAGTCTTCCCGGACACAGGTCTCGCTCAGGGGGCCGGAGACCGGTCCAGACCCGGTGCACCAGTTCGAGGACGACGCCGCAGAGCTCAGGCCGCCGGGCATGCTGGAGCTGGCGCCCAGGGTGTTGAAGTTGGGCCGGCCGGTGGTCAGGCTCACTGGACGGTCGTCAATGGGAAGTGGGCGCTGCTGCTCGAGCGCCTGCTTCTTCCACCATGCCGGGTATCCGTGGAACAGACCGAGCTTCTCCTGCGTCTCTCGGTCGTGTGGCATCTCGTGGTTGTGCCATAAAAGCCCCTGTGGGCTTTAACGCGAGCCAGAGCCACCATTGTTGTCGAGGGAGAGGTTAGGAGAAAAGAGCCTTAGCATGAGTAGGGCACCTCTGTGCCCAGTCTCCACCGTTGATAGGGGTGGAGCCATCGGCGAGGCCACCGTTGTTGTTGGGGAGCAGGGCGCCTCTGTGCCCGTGGCCTCAACATCGACGGATGCATCTCAAGTGCTTGTTGCTGTCTTTGTTGGAAACCTGGGGATTGCGGTATTGCGCGTCGTAATAGTGAGTTGACGGATGGCTTGTTGCCATTGGAACGCGCCACCGAGCCGCAGTTACGGGGGTGATGATACCAGCCATACAATGGACAAGCGGAGTGGTCGGAATAAAGGTGTTGTCCGGGCCGGCGCTTATGGACTGTAGCACCGTGTGGAGCCCATAGGGCGGCAGAGTCCTTGTCCATGACCATGTGGCCTGCTGCTATTGGCAAGATTGTCACAGAGGCCATGAGCCATGCCAAGCTCGATGACCTCGAGATACTACTCCAAGCACAGGCGGTTGCCATTGCCAGGATTGGACCCTCTGGTCCGCTAATCATGCACAGATTAAGTTGTGGCGGCTGAGGCTGATGCTGCAGGGTGACTGGTCGGGATGCGGGCGAGGGTGCGGAAGGGCTCCTCGGGCTTGCGCGGCAGGACGCCGGATGAGAAGATGCTCTCAATCTCCCCGCGGGTGATCGTGCGGTATGACTTAACCTCGCTTCGGTACTCAACGGACGGGATGGTGATGAGCAAGTCTTCAATGCGGTTGCCCATGTAAAGGACCATCAGGACCAAGCGGGTAAACAGGCAAGTGAGCATCTGCTCATAGTCGCCATATACGACGCCGTTGACCTCCTCATGAGCTTCTGCCAGTTGGGCAGGGACGAGAACTCGTTACTCTTAACGGGGGTGGCGCCGGTGAGGTTGTAAATCTGGTGAACCCAGGCCTTGACCTGCCGCATGATGCTGGGGAGGCCGCGTAGGTGTGTAGCCACGACATGAGCTTGACTAGGATGGCCTGGTGGTCCTGCATTGGGATGCGCTCGTAGGACAGGTCGCCTAGCGCGGCAAGGCAAGGGCCTGGCTCCTTTGAGCCGAGACCCGTCCCGCGTTGCGACGCCCGTCCGGGTTACTCTGTTGAAATCATGATAAGTGATTGGAACCATACCCATCTTGGAGCGCGTGGGGGTGAAGAATGGTATAAAGTAGTTGTTACTCACCCCTTTGGAGTTTCTTGACAGCACCCGCAGTGGAGCCATCGACGCCGTCGGCGGGGGTGGTCCCAGGCAGGAGCTGGGCCCGTCAGCACCAGGCGCGCCTCTGTGCGCCAATTGTGCCATCTGATGCCGTTATCTCAGTCAGCGACGCTTTTCATATTCATTCTATGACTTCAGTGAACTTCGTGGAAAGGTTGTCGTGGCTCAAGCCGCACTCGGCCGGCAGCAATGTACCAAGTATATCCAGCGTCGAAAATACTCCAGCTCGCTGACTCCCAGCGCCCGAGTTGTACCATTTGAAAGGAGGATACGAAGAGGAAGTAATACTTTGACCAGCTAGGCCAGTGATATGACGATGGGTGGTTGGTAGGTGAAAGGTGACTGGGGTTCGATCCAACGGCAGAGGGAGAGGGGTAAGAGAAGTAGAGCCGCAAGAAAACGAAATGTGATAGACCAGAGGGTAATGTGACTGGCAGAAAGAGATGTTTTTGAAGGGTAGCAGGAATGAAAAAAGGGGTGGGGACGAAATTTAATCAAGTTCACGTTTGGGGCTAGGGAGTCTTGGGACCAAAAGGAATGTTCTGGGCTCAACTTGCCTGACTGACTGCAGCTGGCGACCAAAGTCCACAAACGTGGTCTAGGGCTCCAAGCCTGTTTTCAGGTCCGGACTCAAAGCTGGTCACGGAGTCCACAGAAGGAAAAGGAAAGTTGTTGCAAAAGTTGGGCTGAAGGTGTGAAATGGTCAGGCGGGGTTGGAAGTCGAATAGGCAGGAGTTCAAACAAACGTCTGATAGAAGTTGGAACGAGCGGAGTAACAAACAGAAGGAAACGCTAGGAAAGGCAACTTGCCCGAGATGACCAAGAAGACAGATGGTACATTTGCCTCAGTCTGATTGTAGGAATTTGGTGCGAGGGAAGATTGACACCTTTTACTGTTGGAAACAAGTTGTGTTTGGGAAGGTTTGGGCGCGTCTGAAACTTACAGATCTTTCTCTTTGTGGTCTTGACGAGCAGAGCTGACTCTGTCGAGTTCATATTTCTCTTGGCAAGGACAACGAAGTGTGGCAGAGTCCTTGGTGCTCGCCATCTTCACGCTGGCTGTCAGCGGGACCTGAAGCGGGGAGAAATCTAGTTAGCGAGCAAGGCCTGGGGCAACTCTTGGCGGAAGAGTATGTTTGAGGGCTACGGATTCTCAGTGAAGTAGAAGGGGGAGAGAATTTTTAACCCGCCGAGCTTGGTTCAAAGCGCGATGTGCGTGGGGAGATACTATTTACTTACCTCTGAATGGCGCCAGGGCGCATGGCAGGCGGAAGGATCTCAACCGGCACCAAGCAGCCCCCCTGAGCATTGTTTGACCTAGAAATCGAGTCTGATTCAATGATTGTTAGCTGGCCACGAAAGCTGTTGCAAGGAGAAGGGCGCTGGCATCGAGAATCTGTGCATTTGACGATACTCAGACCCTGTGACAGACCAGCTGGCCGATCGGTCACCGCTTCTGAGTATCCGTTGACGGAGGGGCAGGAAATGGTGTTTTCAGACTTGTGAATCAGAGGGGAAGAGGGGAAGAGGGGAAGAAGAGACGCACGCAGGAGCGAAGCAGACGAGGACGACGACGACGACGTCGCCGCCGCCACCGCCGCCGCAGAACGGGATGATGGTGCAATGCGGAGTGGAAGAAGATGACGGGGGATCAAACTCTGACACACACAGAAATATGGCGATGTTGTTGGTGGGAAGGAAATTTTGATGTTTGTTGGAAAGGGAGGAGGTGGTTAGTGTTTTCGGGATGAAGTGGGAATGTTTGATCAGGTCCTGCACAAGGGTAGAAGAAAAGGAAATTCGTGACTTGCCTGTTGATGAGGGGGCCAACGGCCGCAGCCGCTCTGTGAGCAACTGGGCCACTGACCCCCAGCAGCACAGAGTCAAGATGCGATGAGGATGTCTCTGTGATTTGAAGATGCTGGCAGTCTGGCCAGTTGCTGTGGGAGTGTTGGAAGATGATGATGGTTTGTGTAGAAGTGGGTGATGGGGAAGTTGTGCGGAAGCAAGATGGTCGAGAAGGTTTGAATTTAAGTATTGTTTAAGTCGATCTAAGGAAAAGAATTGTGGAAACTGTGGTGATGGAAAAAAACAATTCCGGGCCAGCCGAGTTGGCACATGACTGGACCAGTAACCTCGTTCGCCGACACCTTGATAGATATTCGGCCCGGACCAACTGCTTCCACAAATGTTTCCAGTCCCGGAACACTGCGGTACTTGACTGAACTTTAGAAGCAAGCCAGATAAAATCTTCGGTCCTTCACCACCTCCTTCACCAGGTTGGAAAGATTGTTTGACCAACACTGCGGAGGTCAATTCGATCACTCGAAGACTTCAAGTACCGGACACATCGTAGATCAGATTTAGGAGTGCCATCATGAACCCACAGTGGACCAGCTGCGCCGAGAATACTCGAGCATTGCAATTGAAGCCATCTTCACCTTCTGTCCTCGGAATTGTCTCGTGAAGTGTCACTGGCCGTTGCTCGTGACATCTCAGTGTCAGGGGAGCAACCGTCCCACCTTGCCCCTCCGCTCAATTCGTCTTGCCACGCATGGCCATCAGTCTTCCGTCCCTCTGCGTGTCCGTCCACCTCCCCTTCCAGCTCGCCTTTCTTCGGTCCGCCTCCCTCTGCTCCGCCCTCCGCTGCTCCTCGAGGGCCTTTGCCTCGGACTCCTCCGCCCTCTTTCTCTTTTCGTCCCGGCGCCGTTCGGCCTCGCACAGTGAGCAAGGATTGAACTTCGTGTAGCACTGATTCGTGTGCTTGTAGCACATAAACAGGTGCCGGCCGAAGCAGGACGCGATGGGTGGCCTCTTGCAGTCCGGACTGTGTAAAGTCTTATGTTAGCACGCTTTGCTACGGCCAAGGTTGACGGGACAGAGATGGGCCTCACCACCGATGCTTGCTACCGTTGGCTGCAGAGGGATTGGCAGGTTTCTTGTATTTACTTCCCATACTGGCACTGGAAACGGCATGTGGAAATTTGTTTGGGAATCGGGTGTGTCGTGTGATTCTTTCTCGATGGTTAGCAGTTGAAGTGCCTTGATACTGGGGATCTGCCTTACGCCAGAATGCTCGTCGAGGTTGAAGAGAGGAGAGGAGGTTTGCAGCAATCGCCAGTATCAGCTTCTCAGTGCTGCAAGATTTCGTTTCACAAAATGACTTAACAGATTACTCGTACCAATAAGGAAGACTTCACAAGGCTCACTTGCAGAAACTCACAATAGCCACAATACGGATTCATGTGAATAGTTCAGGTAGTTCAGGACAACCAAGGCGGGACCACTCGATGAGAATGTTGATGAGATAAACAATTCACCATTCACCTGCAAATCAACTTTGCTTTCGGTACCTGGGCACCTGGGTAGAGTGTCACCATGCTGTTCAGCACTAATGGTACATCATAGCCTGCCGGACCTGTCCTCTTAAGGACGGAGTGGAATGCTATTTTTCATGCTGATAGGGCCGGGTCCATTATTCTCACGTGAAATGTGGTTAGCCACAGTGGATTGCAGCCCGTCTGATGTAGTCGCCTAGGCAGCCTGCCGGGTGCAGTGTGGTGAACTTACCTCGAGTCTACCCACAAGCAACCTTGCCTACCCCATCGCCCTCTCGGTTTGCCAACTTTTCGTCCTTCGTCAAACCTACCTTGTATCCATTTGCGAGAAGACCACACCCATACAAAAACAAACACGAGAAGACACACAGCACAAACGTAATGGCTCCTCAAAAGAAGACTGTTTCCGACAAGAAGGCTGGCGCTCGCAAGTTCATCGCCCACGGAAAGAAATCTGGCCTTTCCAAGCCCACTGTCTCGGGCAACAATGCGTTTGGCAAGGGGGTTCCTGGTCGCAAGAAGACCAAGTCCCCGCCACGCCCGCGAGTGATCTGCCCGGGTTGCTCAACCGAGCTCGCCCTCAACAAGACGTTCTCGCCCAGCGAGGCGTTCGTGTACGCCACCACCAACGACATGGCGAAGCTCGGCCTCGAGTGCGAGAACGGGGCCTGCGCCCTCAATATTGAGGGTGTCGAGCAAGCCGACGAGAGTGTGCCTGTCAACCCCGCCATTGCGGGCTACACGAAGAAGGCCGAGAAGGAGGAAGCCAGTGTCAAGGCCGCAGAGGCGGAGGAGAAGATGGAGGCCAAGATGAAGCACCGGGAGGAGAAGAAGGCCGAGTACACCGCCAAGTACGATCCATTCTCCAAGACCAGGGAGGTGCAGACGAGGATCGCCCTCATCCGGCACAAGCTACAGCAGAGAAAGGCCGAGGAGATCACCAGGGACTGCAAGAAGATCGAGAGGGCCGCCACCCCGCCGGAGAGCCTGCCGCAACAGGACGATGAGGACAGCGCTGCGGATGAGTGAGCAATCTCCGCCGCCCTGCAGCGTAATCAGAGCCCCCCAAGTACGTTGCCGTCCCTCCAGTCGTCTTCAACCGTGTTTACAATCAGCTGACTCTCTCTTATGCAGGACGAATGACATCGCCTAGCGAGGACATGCAACTGGGACTGAAGCACCCAATGCCTCGGAAAGCTTGATGGACGAGAGTCACTGGACTATGCATCTCTTCGGGAGGAATTTGGGAATGTCCAGACCCTGGCCAACTGACAACCATGAGAGGGAAGAAGCCCGGCAAATAAGATATTCCTTCGCTGTAGTGGGCGTTGCAGTCATGACCAGTTTCTTTGACGGCTTTTGATCCACCAATTAATGCATGCATCCAATCCTGTACTGTCATTTAAATTTGTGGTGCAGCCTCGTCAATTGTTGCTAAGACCACATACAGGCTCAAAGAGGGTCAGTTAGTAGTAGAGGCCTTGTTTCTGTACAACAATTCCAACGCATGGGGATGACAAACAGGACAGCATTTGAGCATGCAATGGATTCTTCGTGATTTCAATCATGAAGAGCCCTGCAGGTTGCTGCATGATGTTGAACCAAGTAGGTACAGCGCGTGGTGTGCCAGCCGCTCAGCCTTATCGGCATTAGTTGCCTTATCGGGCCAGCCGCTCAGAACTGCGCTAGCCTTGTTAGTCGAACTAGCGTGCCCTCGCAGCCTTGCCTGCCGAATCCCACCCACACATCCGGGTCAACACCAAATCCGGAGATGCAGTCCAGCGAGCGCCCATGATTGAAAGCAGACGCCTATGAACACTGCTGACTGGACATCCACACACCCAGAAGCTTCAAAACACTGTCTTCACCCCGCACCCCTTATTTCAGCATTTCCTTGGGTCTGACAGGTACGGAAACCAATCCATCTACGCTGTGATACGTAGTATATGCTAATACCAAACTACTGGCAGATTGTTATCATGCTGTTACATGAAGGTGGCGCTCGTTCAGTATCCGCCGTTGGCAAGGGAGAATGTGGTTCACACTTGAGAGCCTCATATTCATAACGCTTGGCGAGCGCCTACCAAGAAGTCAGACTAGCAATAGCCAGGAGGCCAGGGGCTTGCCAGAGGTCTCGGCTTTCGCCAGCCTCTCGAGAAGCAGGCATACATATCAAACACCGATGGCTGACACCTCCAGAAGCAAGTCCAACGCTGCCGTTGCTTGATTGGAGACACGGGCGTATTTCATCATCCCCATCATTGCCGGAAGGCTCTCGTCTATCCGAGGTCGACAGATACGCTCAGCCACTCAGCCATCAATGTGTAGGACGTGCGGCCGAGCGCGAACACGGCCCGGGCCGCTCCTCCCTAGTGTGCCCGACGTGAACCACCGGAACAAGTCAACCCTCCGTTATTTTCAGATACTCCCACCGAGCCCAGCAGCTAACACCAGCATATAGGTCCTGAGGGCACTTTTCAGCTGCCAAAGGATAGCAACGTCCTATCTAGCCAAATCAGCTATTACCTGGCTAGCAGGACGAGAATGACGAGCCAAAGAAGATAATGGTGGTAACGAGATGACAACTCAAGCCCCAATGGTGGACAACAAAGCGCTGGAAGACATACTATATGCAAGGGGAGATAAAAGCAAGAGGAGGATACAAGCAAGACAAGAATACAAACAAGACGAGGATACAAGAGAGACTGGGAGGGGAACCATATTGCGCGTCTCAGATATACCAAACGAACCACAATCTTCGGTGCAAGTCAACGATACACCCGCGGGGGACGAAGAAGAAAGCTCGAGAAGACCTATTGCCACCCAAGTCCACGACAGACGGTACACTGGAGCACAAATGAGCAAGAGCAGCAAGAGACTCGGTATGTGCGCCGGGCGGAAAGCAACTATCAAAACAAATCGACCGACTCGCCCGAACAACTGCCGTGTCAAGACTAACATTCCCTTGAATTAGAATATCCCCAAGCACGCGACTCTCACCTGATCTCATGCAAAGCAGTGGAGACATCCCAAAGCCATCAGTTTCCTGCTTGTACCCGAAGTTCTGATGACTTGTTTCCCTGTTCTTCACTCCATCTTGGTGTCCAGACCGGGGTTTGGATGACTGGATATTGCACGCTGCAAGTCGAGGCGCCTTCATCTTCCTCGCTTCCAAACTCCGGAGCATTGGAACATAATCATCCAACTTGACCTCTCTCCCTCAAAGCCATATTTCGACGCATGGCCGAGCCTTCGCCCAGCTGGACGTGGCAAGCCACAGACAACTAACTGATGCTGGAGCACCCACAAGGGTATTCAGTGCAACGAAGTCGTCTCGCGGCCCTCTTGCAGCCGTACGTCGAGGCTGCCAGAGGCACAAAGATGGAGACGGTCAGGGGAGTTTCGAAATTCTGCGGAGCATCCAAGAAGTGTCTATGAGCTGCATGCCTTCACCTAATTTGGAGTATCACCCAGCAGCTTCCCCGGGCGCCAAACCCAAGGCCATGAACGAAAGAAGCGGATGTGCGGAGTTCTTGACTAGATGGGAGGAATGTAGATGAGGTATGTGCACTACACAGTCTCGTCCAATTTAACCAATTAACGAATATGCCACTTGACAGTTGACAAGAAGGCCCGAACGAATGGCGGCTCTAGCTTCGGATGGCCTTCGACTCTTTGGATGGCTTTCGACTCTTGCATCGACTGCTCCTTAGTTCTTTGTGATCCTCACCGATACAGTGAACAAGAAACCAAGCATGATCCTCCTCGGATATCCGCTGTTGATCTGACAGAATTGGCCCTGCTGAAGCCACAACAGTGTCAAGAACAGAAACATGCTCACCATGAGCACAGTTGTTTCAAACGAGGCTTGCAGTATTTCGAACCAGGAGCTCGCCGTATTCGCCCTTGTGGAAGGATTACCGCAACAATGCGGTCGCTGCCCTGGCAGTGTCAGAGAAGGCCACAGAGGCTCTGCAGCAATCAAGCATGGCAATGGACAAATGAAAACCGCTGTGCCCGAAGAGTCCTTGATCGCTAGAATGTTCACTCTGCGCAGTCAGGCCGGGAATGACGGGAGAGCAGGGTTGTCAATCAGTGTGACCGCTGAACCCTGACTCGTTCTATCTTTATCAATTTGGCAATATGGGCAGCCCATCAGCCGGACCCCCAGGGAAGAGCTATCCCGGCTCGTTTACCAATGCCAGGGGTCAGCCCGTGCTGATCCAAACGGCATACGAGTCGTTGACCTTGCACATGATTGCCCTGGGTTAGCTGCGCCAGTCATGGACCTTGCTCTCTCCAGTACGTGAGCTCTTGCGACGTGGGGAGTATCGGGGCAGCCCCTGGATTAAGACCGCAACAGCGTGTGCAGATGCCGCCACGAAGATTGCTCTATTTTCAGAAACCTGGCCAGGCTTGCCCTACGCCCTACTTCAGGCTCTCTAAATGGCCTGCATGCTGCCGGTGGTGTTGACCACGTGCTGAAGAAATCTTGGCACCAGAGGAGTGAGACAGCCCAGACAACCCGCAGATAAACTCCAGTACCTAATTTTGTAGATTACAGGGCTAGAACGGCTTGATCATCTTTTCCAGATCGACAAACGCGGCGTGCAACTCGGCTGCAGGGTGATGCTGTCTTGAAAGAGCTGTCAGAGGAAACCCACGAGCCAGCGATCAACACCCAAAGTACGGCTCTTCGCATGAAGGTAGCCGTGCATAGGGCATATCAGCGGTGTAACTCGGGACGAACCGAAAACAAAACAAACCACGAAGCGTTCATTAACATGTTCTTGGGTGTTCCTGAGCTTAACGACTAAAATAGTCATGCACCAGGTGCGCCGATTGTGGGCAAGCATTCCAGTGGCCCGGTGTTTACATGATCATCCTCGGGCGAGTCAAGCCCTATATCCAACCGTCTTGGCCAAGAAGCTGTTGTCTCCAGCCGCTCGATCCATGTCATTTTATCGTATCCACAGCTGGTCCATGTTTCCCCAGACAGCCTGGAATCCCACCGTCTGAAACAGGAGGGCTTCCACTGCACAGCCGGCCAGCACGCAAGGTCATGACTCGGAGCCGCACCGCAAGGTGCGGGGACGCAAGGCTCGCCGGGCAGGCCCATCTCATCTCCGAATTTAGATCTCCTATCAGGGCCGTCATGCGCGTGATGCGAACCGGCCTCTTGGACGACACCGGCTCAGCTATGGTCACGACAACAAGCTTAAATACTTGGTTCAGCCCTCCAGGGCTGAGATCGGATGCCAACCAATTTGTTTCATGAGCTAACCTCCATTTTCGGATAACTTCCATTCTTTTTCTCGCGAAGCCTGTGTGTGCTCTTTAGTCTCTCATTTTCGTCAAAACCCAACTGCTCGAAGCTGTTTTCTTTCCGGCCGGGAGCCCCCTGATACTTTCCGCCCCCTACCAACCAGCTCTACAGCAAACAAAACACCATTCTTTCATCATGTACATCAAGCCTTTCGCTCTGCTGTCCCTCCTGGGCGCCGCCCAGGCCCTGGCCCCCCCGAAGATCCTGTCACCCGACGATGTCATTGTTCCCAATGACGATGGTTCATACACGATCATGAAGGACTACGAATATGGCATCCAGGAGTCGAAGCGGGAGATGATGGACAAGAGGGCCATGCACAGCGGCCCAACCATCCGATCAGATGATCTTGCCATCGTTGACAAGCGCTGCGACGAGACGACCGAGGTCCAGGTGCTCACGGACAGCAGCTTCACCAACTGGGATGTCGCCATGTCCCCGGTCATCTCCAACACCGGGTCCAGCAACGCCATCATTGCTGTCACCAAAGGTTACAGTATCGGCAACACGGTCTCAGTAAGTCTCCTTTTCTCCCCTCCGTTCTTGGTCCTTCTCCCGGAACGCACCGGGCTAACACGCAAATCAACAGGTCACGCAGACTACGGGTATTGAAATCATCCCCAAGGTCCTGAGTCTGTCCTTCTCCATCTCCTACTCCACCACCTGGACGACGGAGAACTCGCAGACCTTCCAATTCTGGGTTCCCGCGGGCCAGCACGGCGTCGTGGTGAGCCAGCCTTTCGTCCGCCGCCTGACCGGAAACTACGTCACCGGCTGCACCGACTCCCCGGCGTACGAGTCCTTCACCGCCGACTCGTACCAGGACCAGAGCTACAGCGGCATGAGCTGGGTCAAGGGCCCCATCCTGCTCTGTAACAGCACAGAGTACCCCATCCCTTACTGCAACGGAAACGGCGTCCACAAATGAGCTTGGATGTTGACCGAGCTGTTTGGGTGGTGGGATTTGGATTGGTATCGGTGCGGCGGAGCGGGAAACGACGGCGGGCATGGATTAAGATTGGTGGAGGGAGACTTGGAGCATCTCCGATTTTTATATCTTCATGTGTAAATACTCATGACATCAAATGTATATGATATGTTTTATGCAGACCCAGAGAATGGTGGTCCTTAGATGCCACCCTATTTTGCATTATTGACACCCTCGAGACTCTGCTTGTCCTGCACTTTGAGCCCGGATTGAGTACCACAAGCTCTCATGGTTCCACATGAGCATATGGAGTTATCCTACCGCTTTCCAGCCATAAATTACTGTCAAAATCTTCTGTCACAGCTTGTCTTTATAGATCCCAGATTGTGTACCCCGGAGTGACAGAGATTCCGTGGTCAGGACCAACGTTCTAAAAGGGAATCTTAGTGAAGTAGCTACCTGCAGTAAGCACAGCATTGAAGTTTTGAGGCCCAACCTTGAAGTCATAGATGTTGATTGGTTTGCTTTGCTCTGTAAATAGACATGGCATGTGGTACTCCTTTCATTACAGGCTCAGTATGGCCCAACTGGGAGAAGACACATACAATAACGAAGGTTCACATCAATGATGAGTTCAGGGATAATAGTTATGGTGGCTCCCGGAAAATAAATCCCAGACTTTCTTCGTTCGGTTGCTAAATCATCATCGCTAACCCGCTTGCCAACATGCTCCTCATTCCCGGCCGATACCATCCCAGAACCCCTCCGAGTCTTCAGACACACCTGCCACCTGCCATCTGCCAGTGAGCCCATCATCCCCGCGCAGCATGAGCGACCCGCCCCCCGAGGTCGAGTATTGTGGTCAAAGATCTGGCGTAGCTTGAGAGATTGTGGACGGCCAATCGTGCGACATCGCCATTCTTGTCCTCGACTTCGTTCATGACCGCAGCCATTCGGACTGGCTCACCAATGGTGAAGCCAAATTCATCGGTATCCCCCTCGTTCACATCCTCCATGTGAAACATCACCGGTTCCTCGTCGTCTGACTCCTCGGGGGGTGTTCAGGATGAGCGTGAGGCCCAGGTGGTGTGTTTCCAGCCCGAGGTCATCCGTTCATGACTGAAGCCATTCTGACTGGCTCATCAATGGTCTTCAGGAACAGGGCATGGCCAAGGTGGTGGGTTTCCAGCCCCGGGTCATCGAGGGTGATGGATTTGAGGTGGGAGGTGGCTTTGGCGGGAGTGATATTGACACCACAAGCTCGCAAGCGCTTGAAGTTTTGATCCTCGATCTTGGCGATATGTCCCTGGGACTCATGGTGACGGACCATGTGAGTCTGAACATGATAGCCTCTCTCCCCGTCATAAAACTCCAGGAAGGGCCACAGCTCGCAGCCGCCTTGCGAGGGATGAAGCTGTCTACCTCAAAAAAGAGGACATGGTCGCCAACTTGAAGGTTTCGCTGACGGACAACTACCTGCCATCCGCCCGTGATCTTGATGACTGCTGTCGTCTCTAGCTGGTGTAGGGGCCGGGGGGGCTGATCCGGCTCACGACGGCTCCCATGCCGATGATGACGATGGCGATGTCCGCCGACCATCCTTAGCAGTTCTTCCACTGTTGAGTGGGTCGGCTTGAGGGGCCTCTGCACCTTGTATTGCTCAAGAAGACGTGAATTCAGCTGCGGCTTGATCTCGAGCTTCGAGACGGGCATCCTCTGATGCCAAATGATGGTACACCTGCGAATAAAATGGTCAGCCTGAAGACCGCAATTTGAGTCGCCACGGGCTGACTGCTAAGCACAGCCTTGGCTCTTTATAGGGATATCAATTATCAACAACTTCATAGCTAAGACATACCAAAGCCCGAGATACCTAGGTAGGTTGACCGCCCCTATGTATTGAGGTATGGCTACCAGCTTTCAGCTAAAAGACCAAGTTAGTGTCCAAATCGCTGGGAATATCATAGCGTGCGGATGCATACATGGAAAGGTGCTGTCTCGAAGAGTCTCAAGTGTGCCTGGATCTCCTCGGAACTGCACAGTCGTAAACCTCAGGTTCGTTCAGGGCCACACTGTTGGGAGGTTGTTGATAGCAACCGAATTCACCAGTTGTGTGAGGCCAGCAGTACTGAGGGAATTGGTGGTCATCGCCGAAGGCCGTAGCACACCACTATACAATTTAAGTGCTCGTGTTTGGTGCATGGGGGATCTTTTGGCTCCTCCGAGCCGTTGAATGGGGAGATGATGATGTTGGTGTTCAGGTGAGGAAAATGCTAAGTTGAGGTGGATGGAATCACGGTGGGCGATCCGTCCTTAAATATTTTGCGGCCCAAAAGCTTCCATGGCCTCGATCGAGGCTGACAAAAACAAGTACAAGCTGCAGCTACATCCAGAGATATCTGAGCCAATGGGCGTCCAGGAAGATCCGCTGGCGCAGCCTATGAGAGTTGGAACGACGTCAGGCAACAGCATGCTGCTGCACGCAGTACCCAATACAATCGATGCACCTTCAGATGGACAAGCAAATAAGAGGCAGTTGTCTTTGCAGAAGACAATGACTTCTATCTGGCGTGTCCAATCAGTCTACGTAGCTATGAACCGAATCAAAATATCAATGAAGGTTCAACATCAGGTCTTCTGGCACTTGGGGCCTCAATCAAGCCTGGAAGCCCAGACATTGTTCCAAATGTCACATGCCACTAGTGGTGGACTTTACATTTCGAAGCAGCTGTAGAACCTCAAGCAGAGACTTGCACATTTTGCCTTCAAGTTGAGGTAGGGTGCCCATCCATGTTCATATCAATCAGCGCCGTGCCATGCCAGTGTGGTATTGCCGCCTCTGCTTGAAACGGTGATTACAACCATCTTTCCCTCAACCAAGGTGTCGTTGTACCTAGGTAACTACCTGCATTATCAACGCCCTTTGAGAATTCTCCAATAGAGAGTACTAGTCTTGATATATTTCGTACCAAGTCTCCGACTCACATCTTCGTGGCACCATGTGCCGAAGTCCACGAGCTGGGAGGCCTTCTGTGAATGCCGCAGGTTGCCAATAGTCCTGGCAGCGCAGATGGCATCATCCAGCTGCTGAAGTAGAGATGCCTGAGGAGGCCCAGGAACAATGGATGGACTTCATCGCTTCCGGGTGTTTGTGCGACGCTGCTTTGAAGTATCCTGAATTTCCCGCCCATTGGCGCAAGCCAGCAGAACCCTGCACCAGTGATTTGCCACATTGGGATGCACAACGTCTCTGAGGACGAAGATCCTGTGACATCGGACGAAGGTGCACTCGGGCGGCCGGGTTTCCTTGTTAATGTCTCCACGGCTGTATCTTCCCGCGCTGTGTGGTGGTCTAATGCTAAGCTTTAGAAAACTGTCAGAAAGAGTTCCCCCGTGCTGAGGAATGCATAGGGGGATGATACCATTGTCCAGAAGGAGCTGGAGATTGGCTGACGGCATTGACGAGCAAGTCTCCAAGTAGGCTTCATCTGGCTGCTACCATGTGATCAGCCAGCAGAGCCGAGAGGATCATGGCCTGTATCTGGATGTCATTGGGCTGCCGTTCATGTGGGTATAAGAGACTGGCTAGCAACGGAGCCCGCAAATCTGTGGTACTCCTCGTGATACAGGCTGACCGGTCTTTGGGCCACTGGCTGTGGAATGATTGTACTATGTCGTTGGGAAATGGGCTGCTTGGTTTGGACTGTTTCACGGTTGGAAATTGGCAGGCCAGTAATTCAGGCATGGCAATGCCAGCCAATCCAGGAAGATGGACCAAGATGACCGGGGTTTACGGCAAGAAGAGAATGGCCTCATCGAGAATTTGACACTCGCCCAGTAACAGGCTTGGCTGTAAGAGACACCGAGGTTTTGATGACACCATTTGATCTTCTATCGTGATCCTGATGGCTGACCAGACTGACCTGAGCAGCGCCGGTACCCAGGTAGTGTTGGCGTGGGCAGTGGTTTGGACGTTGTCACGCCATCATCAACTTCTGTCAGTGGACTCTGCCACCTTCTGAGTGACGCAAGTGTTGCAATTGCAGAATTTCAGGTACCGGTTCTACTGTGACCTATCTTCCAGAACATCGCCGGTGGAGGGATTCCAATGGCCTAGCCAGGGGCCAGAGTGCTGAATACGGTCGCCTTGCCAGGCCTCTGGGAATCCGAAGATGCGCCTGCATCGGCAGGATAGCGCTTCTCCTCTCGGTTTGTATGTATGAGTTGAGATACCGTGTCCATTTTAAACCCATTTCTTAGCATGAGCAGCAGACACTGACACATAACTGTACACCTACGACTGCGGAGGGGACGCACGGAAGGGGGTTCCTTCAAGCGCGGAACTGGGCTGATTGAGGGCTTATTTCACATCAAAGCTGCACATGTCACGCGCGACGGCTTCATTGTGGGAGAGAACTTTGTGTTTTTGTTTGATTTACTTTCCAAAACTGAATGTCCAAAACTGTATTGTACAAACCAGTCCAAGCCGTCCCCCCCGGGCCCCATCCGGGGGCCTTCCGTCCCCAAGACAGGCCGACACCAGGCACACACCAATAGGATAGCCCTGCATCTGGCTGATGGCCACCTCGCATGCAACTAACCATCCACCACGCCGGGTACCCGTGGAATAGGCCGAGCTTCTCCTGAGTCTCTCGGTCATGGGGCATCTCGTGCTTGTACTTACACCCCTGCTGGGTGAAAGCTCAAGTGCCGTCTTGGATCCACTTGTCGCAGTAGACCTTCCCCCTCCGGATGCTTCCACCCCTTGGGCCGCCACCGTGGAGCTTGGAGGGCGCAAGGGGGCCCACGGTCGTGAGGCATCTCATGCTTGTACTTACACCCCGGCTGGGTGAAAGCACAAGTGCCGTCGTGGATCCATTTGTCGCAGTATACCTTCTCCCTCCGCATACTGCCGCCGCTCGGGCCGCCTCCGTGAAGCTGGACAGAGCGCGTGGGAGTCACGCGCTCGAAGCCACGAGTGGCAAGTACGAGCGGGCCGCTGGTCACATGCAATGGTCGGGCCAGGTGACGAGTTGACATGAGGAGGTCCCTCTGGACCTGGGATGTCAACCCCCCAGCCCTCCCACCAGCAAGCGGCCCGCGCCCGCACTTGGATATCCCTGCATCTTGTTGATCGATATGATGCCGGCATAGTCCGTACACGGCTGCGACCACTCGTGTGGGGCCGCTCGGCCGGACGGGGAGGCGAAAGGTATTTCACCGACCGCTATGGTGGTCCAGAGCGTGACGGCACCCTGGACCCTCGGGCTTGAGTTCTGGCGCAGGACCCGGGCGAATCCTCGAAAGAAGAAGCGAGGCTCCTCCTCCCCAAGGAGATGGCTCCTCTGAGCCTCCCAGGCTCACTTGATGAGGAGGTGAGCCGCTCCGTGGCGTGGTGTGCCTGTGGATGGCAGTGACCACTTCCCCGTTGATGGTGGGGGCCAGGACCGCCGAGACCTTTATGGCAGGTGCAAGCCGTTGCTGTCCCGTGAACTGCGGGGCCTGCTGTTCTGCGGACAGGGAACATGCTGAGGAGCTGCATGCCGGCATGGCTGTTCTGGCGGCGGGCGAGGCGGGAAGCTGGTGCGGGTGCGGGTGCGGTCGTGGGCGCGGGTGTCCATTCATCATGATGGTGTCGGGACGGCTTGGAACGCCAACCCGCGGACCCAGCATAAAATGCCGCGATATCTGTCTAGCTCTTGTGAAGGCCTCTCCAGGCCTTGAGGCAGCTTATCGCGGTGCAGCTGCTGGTGACCTTCTGATCGCGCGGCGCCGGGGCGGCCCTCTGGTCGTCTGGTCGCTTGGCACCTGCAGCAGCAGAGGTTGATAGTGTTGTACAGTGTGAGTGTAGGATACATTGTTGTACAGACAAGGACATGCAGGACGGCAGTTGTGGGTGTGATCCCCTGCACGTCAAGCATGCCTTGTTTTGTGTCGCAGCCTCGCGGCCGCTACGGCGATCCTCTGATCGCCAAGTGGCAGGTCTTGCGGTATTGTGTTTCGTTATTAGGATGGAGGTTAGTGAGGCTGGGCGGCTCCCACTGAACGTCGAGGTGCTTGATGACGCTGCATGGTATTGTGGTGGAGCTGGGCCCGTGTAAGTTGGTGAAGGTCATTGTTGGTGTAAGTTGTTGTTGGTGTAAGTTGTTGTGGCCGACAGGGGTGTGCTGTGGCAGGTTTAGAGGGTGGAGGCGGCCGAATTGGAGAGTAAACGTGTTGAGCTGGTGGTGCAATTGACAACTGCAACCTTTGCTTTGTTAGCGGGGTAAATATTGCGGGGTAGTAAACAGAATTCATTCACCTTGTGTTCTATGCGTCTGGTTGGCTGGCCCTCAATTGAGTCTGGCTGCTGTGAGGCAGCCCTGATGGCCGTGGTGGGCGGGCGGCACTTTGCCGAACACATGCTGAGCTGACTGCATAGGTAGAAGCCGTGGTCTGGTGCGTCGCAGCGGCAGCTCGACCGAGACTTCTGGGCTGGTTGGCCTTGTCAATAAAGCACGACACTTGGAGCCAAGCCCCATCTCTAGGTAGCTTGTTGTAGTCGGCTTGGGAATGCAAACTCACAGCTCAGCTTGACGATGGTCGAGGCAGCCCTGCCGACGTCAAGGAACGGGACAGAGCCTTTGATCTTTGCTGAGATCTTGACTCTTGAAGACCACAAGAGTTCTGTATGGGATGCCGACTTGGGAAGCGTTGAAAGGAGAGATGTGTCTCGTGACTGGTTGAAGTCGTTAGCAGTGAGCATCGAGCTGTTGCAATCCATTGTGGATGGTGTTTACCTCTGCAGCCGATGGTGCAACTTTCCAGTGGTGATTCACTTGGGTCTAAAGCGAGGGCAGTACTGTCAGTAGCTCGCTTCTGCCTATGGTCGTCAAGGAGGAGTCGGCAAGTGTGCCAAGTGTGATGTGGTGCAGGTGTTGGACTTGGTGGGTGAGGTTGGATCATGACGCTGTGAAGGAGGGTGATGGAGAAAGGAGAGAGAAAAGGAAAGCACAAACTTGGTGTTTGACTTGAGAGTGAAGGTTGGAGCTTGAGGCTGTCGAGGAGGGTGATGTAGAAAGGAAACGGTTGAAAGAAATCAGAAAGAGAAGGGAATCACAAACTTGGATGGTGGTGGTGCCTTTTCAGTGTTTTCAGGTCGTGGCTCAAGGGTGGATTGGAGGGATGGTCGAGACAATGCGTGGTGAGAGATGGAAAGAATGGAAGTCCCAGGCTGTCTGGAAAGCGGCAGTTTTATGGTCTTTACCAGCTGTGAAGGGGAGCAGGTTAGGAACTCGGAGAACAAATCATCCACAATGCCCTTGAACTCGACGCACAAATCAACACGTGAACAAATATAGGGCTTGTCTGCGGCTTCCTGGCTGCTTTGACTGATATCAGACGAAGTTGCCTGGACGGACAGAATTTGTGCGCACGTAGCCCTCGAAGCTGGCTGAGCTGTCCATAGACTTAGCGCAATTACACTGTTTTCCGGCAGGCCAATTGAGAAAACCTGTCTATGGTGGGCCGGTCTAGGAGGGGAACGCCTGCCGGCGGCCCATTGAGCTCTAAGCTAACAGTGAGTAACTCCGTTTCCGGGTTCCCATAGAGCCGTCCAATGTGTATCTGAATCGACTGGTCAGAGAGCCGTGACAATTCCACGCAGGCTGTTAAATACGATTACGGTCTCGCCCCCGGAGTCTATGTTCATGGATCATGTACGCTGAAACTCAGACTTCCCTCAAACTCGCTAAGTATACCTGGTCATCCCCCCCTGAATAAGGAAGTTATTCATCAAGCCGGAGTCTTCAAGATTACGGAGAGTCTCACAGGACTGGTTTGCTAACAGACAGGCAGACAATCTCGGCGTTCGTGTATCCGATCCTACGAGGCTACAACCAGAGGCGAGAAGTGCACGGACTACCGGCGGATAATTGGTGTCCACGCCGGCACACTGGAGCCGTTGTATGCGGAATTCGTCTCATTCGACACCGCGTTTCAGTAGGCGTCCTTACCCTTGCCCATTACAAGTGTCGTTGAGCTCTCCCGGCTCCCGCTCATTACATATGTAGCTAACGTTTGCGAAATAGCCACGCAGTACCTCCGATCGCCGAAGAAAAACAGGGCAGAAACAGTCCGTGGGGTCGGAACGAGCGCCACGAGCGAGAACATGGTATGCTTGGCTCCGGATCGCAAAGTAGTCCCAACATATCTCGGTGCGGTGGACGTTGCTAAGACAGGCCAAGAGATGGACTTCAGGCTGAACTGGCGGTTGAACAAATGGTGCTGATGGCTTCCCGGGCCAAGTGTTGTTTCGCCGCCTGTTAGTACATGGAACACAGGGCTGTGGGTGGGCAAAAAGAGACAACAAGAACAAGAAGTGTCAACGATACCGTCCCCCTGGCCTGTCGACTGCAGCTCTACCTGCTGAATACCTCCTTGAGAGCCACATTGGTCTGCGCGAGACTGGGGAATAGAAACATAGAAGATCAAGGCTGGCAAAAGGAGGAGCAATAGCCATAAGTTCGAGATGTTGGAGTATTCCAGCCCCGGGAAGATACAAAGACAACGAATACTCAAGATACTACGGAATGCTGTCCGCGATGGCACGGCCTTCCAATTATAGAGGTGGCGCGATATTCCATTGACAACTATACTCTGCTTTAAAACTCGACAAGGAAGCGGCGGCCGCCCGGAGAGCCTGAGGTGGCAAAGGGGCCCCTCCTTTCAAATGAAGTTCACAAAGACAGACACAAAATTCAACAAGCGGCGCAACGATTCTCTGTTCTATAAATTCACGCCCGGGACACGCTGCCTTGGTTGGCGCCGCAGGTGAATGGCTCGTGTCAACAAACGTCAAGACTGCCCTAGACCTGCTGGTCGCTCGCTAAAGCTTCAGCTCCACCAGTTCAGGCGTGGGAGCATGCTGCTAGAGCTTATCCCTACTCATTCTCACATAGGGGCCGCTGAGACATACTGATGATCACACGATAACCTCAGTGCCTGTATATAGTACTAATGATAACATTTGGTGTCCCAAGGCCACAGCCGGGTCATGGCTCTCGGAATGTACATGGCTAATACAACCTGTCGAATCTAATAATATGATAGTGAAGGCCGCCTGTCTATGTTGCGGCTCGTTTGTCTCTCAAACACCTGTTACTACACCCTTGAGTGCCGGATGATGGTATGTGACGTGTCGTGTTCACGCTGACTCCCCCCTTTGTTTTTCACAATTTTCTGTTTTTTTTTTTTTTTTCATCCACCCAGTCCCGCACCGTGCATGGGTACAACCGGAGGGCATGACCCTCAACCCATTTGGCTTCGCCGTTTGCACACTATGGGGGGATGGTAGACGCCCACGAGGACTCTGTAAGCACGTCTGACACCTCGCCATTGTCCACGGCCCCATCATGCTGGTTCTTGGCCGTCTTCGCCTTCTTCGCGCCGGACGTCTTTCCCTTTGCCTTCGAGGCTTTGCGCTTCAGGGCGTTGCGCTTCGGTGCCTTACCCTTGGACGCACCCTTCTTGGATGTGGATGGCTTGGCGGGTGGCAGTTTGGGCGATGACGGCCTCGACTCTGGCGCCCAGCTCTGGCTGCTCGACCGAGACCGCGCGTGCCTGGGGTTGCCGGTGGGCATCGGCGGCTCGGGTGACTCGTCCATGTCCTGGTCCTCCTGCTCCGGGGAGCCCTGGCGCATCGGCGAGACGCTCGAATTCCCCAAGGACACGCTGCAGTCCAATCCGTCACGCCCAAATGGACCCGGGTCGTCAGAAGCAGATTCGGATCCGCTCGGGCTGTTCTCATCGCCATTTTTGTTGCTGAAAAACAGCTCCTGGACCCTGTCCAAGACCTGGGCGGTCGTCTTGATGGTGACGAGGCCTGGCCGGAGCTGTCGCCTCTGCGCGGCGAGGGCGTCCTCTTTCTCCCTCTCCTTGTTGCGCACCTGCTGTCTCAAGGACTCGACCTCACGGCGAAGCAGTTCCTCGGACGCTGACAGCTTTTCGTTTCGCTGGGTCTCCCGGTCAAGCATGTACTTTTGCACAGCCGCCCGACCCTCGACGCGGGCAATCCGGGTAGCTTCATCTACTTGGGCAGCTCCGGGTGTTCCACTCTGTCGCGCCTGATCAATTGTTGAAGAAGACTCGTCCTCGGTCTCGTCGTCGTCATGGGGCGTCTGACCCTTTTCCAGGGTCGTAGGCCGATCCTCCGGAGGGCTTCGGTCGAGATCAAAAAGGCCTACAAGAGCCGGAAGAGAGCCACCGTCATCGGGATCATCCGTGTGAGCGGAAATCAAGCCTTGGGTGCCCTTGACAGCCCCCGGGCTATCGGAAACCTCTTGTCCACCGCTGCTGGCCTCGTTGGAAGATGGTGGAGTATCATTCGCAGGCGGAGCGGCAAGCTTGCAAGGATCGGCCTTCGAGTTGGACTCCGGGATGTAGTTTCCAGTACTTGAGCCATCGGCGGCAACAGGGAGCATTGCCGATCCATCTGGGTGCCAATCCACTCCAACTGGGAAATCGTCGCTGAGCATGGACACGGAAGGTGTCATTGGGAAAATGCTCATCTGACCGAGCGGTGGCAGGCCATCCAATCCCAGCTGGCCTTCCGCCCCTGCGTTCATCGGATCCACGGGACTATGATTGGCCTCTTCTCCCATAATTGGGTCAACGGGCAGGGAATGGGCCAGGGCGTCCTGGACGGCGAAGGCTGGAGGGGCCATCTCCAGGGCGGACGACGCAGATGCGGCGACCGGCAGAGCGGGTGTGGGCTCCTCCTGAATAGCTTGGGTTGATGGAACTGCCGATATGGAGGTTCTGCTGCTGGGATGGGCGGTTGGGGATGGGTCCTCCGACAACATTGCCTTGAACCTCTTGACGGCCTCCCAAGCCTGTTGAGCAGAATCCCTGGCAGCTGCGTCTCCCTCCCACAAAGGAGAGCCCTTGTCGATCTGAGCCAAGACGTTCTGTGTGAACAAGACGATACATCTCTTGATCGTGCTGGGAGAGAAGTTGGCAAAATGCCTGTCCGTCTGGACGAGAGTTGCCTTGATCTCGTCGAAGATGGAGATTGGGAGGTTGCTGATGCCGGTCTCTCGCAGCAGCTTCTCCCCGCCGGGGAGTCCCCACAGGAAGAAGGAGACAGTCGAAGTGAATATGGATTTGAGTCGGCGTGAGCTGCAGAGAGGGTCGCGGTTGGGGACCGCCTTCTTTCCACGCAGCTGGAAGGGCTCCAGCAGCATGAAGACGTCAGGGTCTACGTCCATGTCGACCGTTGTCTCGCAGCCCTCGATTTTCTTGAATCCGGGGAATCGAAGGCGGCCGTTTGCTCCACGGATGGCTACATCCCCACGCTGCTTGAGCAGCTGGACGGCCCGAGTCGCCATCGTAGCAACTGTCCTTGGTGATACTGCGAACAGAATGTTAGACCACCACTGAATTGGACGGTCAAGGAACACACAATGAAGCAGGGTAAATCAGATGCTGGGAGAGCTAGATAATGTAGGAGATGGTAATGAGGGACGTTGACGGAGGGATAATTCGTGAGCGGGAGGGGCGAGGGTCAAGGAAATCATTAGTTCAAGGTGAATGCTGAAGAAGTAACATACCAGGTGAAGATTCGCAGACGCGTTGAGGATTCTGTGGGATGGCGAGCTTGTTGATAAGGCAGTCAAAGATGGCTGTTGTGAGTAAGGTTGTAGGACGAGATGTTGCAAGAATGAGAAGAAGCGATCAAGTCAGAAGAAGTCTTCCCCAGACCCTGTTTGGCAGAGTGAGGATGAGACCGATAGATGAGGAAAGGGAAGTTGTTTCGAGGCACAGGAGAAAGTCGAAGCTCGAGTTCAAGAGGCTGCGTTTGCGGGGTTATAAATTGTGTTGGGAAACTGTTGCAGGCCAATGTGCGAGTGTGGTGACAACGAGCGAAAGTGAATGTAGCTCGGGTTAATCGGCAAAGCCTGAACGGGCAGTCGAGTGTGTTGTCGCCTGTTTCCTGAGCAACAGTACTATTCACCTGAAAGAATTATCTGCAATGACTGCTGTGGCTACGGATGGAAACGTTTGAAACTATGAGCAGAGTTGTGCCCTGAAGGACTTCTTGTGCGAGGGTTACCATATGATCATCTCCTTACCACGTTGAGTAGGCCAAGCAGGAATGGCTGTAGTTTATCCTGCTAAATCCAAAACCATCCGTATTAGGCATGGACCCAAGGTTTGTAGTTTGAGGTCTCCGTCTTGTGCTACCCCGGCGAGGCATTTTGAACAGAGAAGGGAGTTCTACGGTCAACAAGGAGTACTCCTCGGTTCAGATACAAGTTATGCAAACCGCAGAAATGCTTGCACAAATAATGAATGGGAGATTTCCCTGTCTACTACTTGCTGTAGGATACTGGAGAATAAGTTACTCCCACGGCCCTCTACCTCATTTCTCCAAGCCAGGCCATCAACGTCCTGCTTCCTATCTGCACGTGGCAAACCTAGCCGTTGGTTCTGGCTCCGTATCACACTACAACCTCACCAGCGAGAAGAGCAAGTTCACTGAATCTGGTATTCACCGAAGCCCGGCATTCCGGGAATCTGGCCCCAGCCCATCTGCATCCAAGGACCGTCCCAGACAGTGTAGTACTTGCCGATCAGCGGCGAGCCGGCAACCCACACCCCCTTGAGATCAAGCGACAGCTCATTGCCGCTCGCAGGGCTGTTGATGACAGCCTGGCAGAAGCCGGGCACGCTCTGGTACTCGCCGAGGTTGAAGTACTTCTTGGGGATGGTGACGTTCAGCAGCTGGGCAGGGTTCCCCACCGTGAACGTCAGGTCGGGCGCGATGCTGTCCATGCGGTCGCACGGCGCACCCCAGGCCCCGGCAGGGGATATCAGTGTGATCTCGGGGGAGATCTGGCCGTAGATGTTCTCGGCGGTGTCGTAGTCGGGCGCCTGGATGAACGGTGTGCCCGTGTCGAGGAGCGCGTACCCGGTATAGGAAGAACGATCATCGGAGGTCAGGTTGGCATCGAGGGATTGGCCATTTGCGTAGACGGCGGACAGGTCAAGGAGGTACGAGAAGATGTCCGGGGTGGCATCGATGCTAAAGTTGGTGATGTGCAGGTCGCCTGTGTATTTGGTTGCCTCAAGTCCACCCAGGGTGATCTCGCCGCCGGCGAGCTCCAATGGTGGGATGTAGAAGGAGAACACAGCAGACTGCAGTTGTCCCTGGTCGAAGACATTCCAGAACCATGGGGTGGTGTTGGTTGGGAGGCCCACCATCCCCAGCCCCATGATGCCCGATGTGGTTGAATCGCCCTGGGCCATCAAAGGAGGGTACGAGTCGCACAAGGCGAAGCTCTGGTTGTCAACCTTGAGCTGACCAAAGGCCAGGGACACCGAGTCTTGAACAGAGGTGCAGTTGAATGACTCTACCAGGCTCAACGGGGTTGACGTGATGCCCGTGGTCCATATGGCGTCCACGTCTGTGCCGGGAAGTGGCGAGAATGTGCTGGATTGGCTGGGATCAAATAGAGTCTTTTGGCTACATCCGTTGCTGATGCAGTTGCTCTCAGGGAGGATGAAGAGAGAAGTGCCGGTGCTCAAAAAGACAGTTCTGCCGTCATGTAATGTCAGCCCTTGAAGAAACTTCGAAAAGTGGTGCTTCTGTTGGATATTGGGGAGGGATAGACTTACAGCTCCTGAGGCGGAGTCCCAACTGCGAAACTGGTGTACCACTGCGAGAATGCATTAGCCAGCGCGTTCAATGGCAAAATCGCATGGTCATTGGCTTACCTGCATGTCGGACCCCCTAGGGCTAATCCAGTCCGTCAGAGGCACATTGAGGACGACTGCAGGGGGTGGTATGGGAACCCTGGGAAGCTGAGACCCGAGGCTTCCTTGAGCGCCGTCCCCAACTGAACGAGAGAATAGAGGAAGGGTGATGGTCGCTGATGATATCAAGGCCATCAGAACCACCAGCGAGAAGAGGATGAAGTGCATGATGATGGTGTTTTGGAGAATTGCGTTACTTAAGTAGGTTCTGGGGTTGATGGAAAGCCGTCAAAGGAGGGTGTCGAGAATGTTTTCATCAACCAAGCTGTCCGTGGCGAGAGTAACAAAGGCTAGACAAATGGTTGAGTTGAGACTGAAGTGTGGAAAGCTTTTGGAGGATTAGGCTTGGTACTTGAGTGGGTACCAGGCAGGTATGTAGGTCGGTAGCATTGGAGGAAGAGGTGGACCTCGAGTGTCTGCTGCCGTCACTGCCGCCAATTACATTAGTCCTGCAACTTTAGGAGTGCCTCAAGGGTGTCTGAACGTCCAGTGGATGATGTTAATGCAAAACAATTGAAGAATGTGGCAATAATTTTTGAAGACTAGAGGGCGCTAGTTACGTGAACCAGAGAAACATCCTCGTTATCAAGGGCTGAAGTGACTCAACGCATAATGTCGGACTTGGGCTTTGACATTGATATGCTTGTGGTGTTCAGCTCATTGGAATATTAATCAAATCACAGCACATTACCCTTGAAAGTTGGACCTTTTCATATTTTCTTGCCCTCGACAGGCTATGTGATTACAGATCAAAGGCCCTGGTAGCTACTTGTCACCACAAATGAGGCGCCAGAGGTCCCGTCCGCTAACTCCATATCCTCAAGTCTCGCCCTTCCACTTCCTCTTTGCATCCCTATGTAAAGCCTGGTACCGGCTTGCATACGCCACCACTGCGCTCCAGATACCCCCGATCGGCCAGTAAGCCTTCAGCCATGCACAACGGCCCTCAGACCTCTGCCGCGCCGCGACCACCCCTTCCGCCTCGTCCCTCCGCACATACACCTTGTCGTAGATGGTCGGCAGCGCCGAGGCCCGGTATTTCGCCCGCAACATATCATACCACCCGCGCCCGCCATACGCCGCCCAGAAATCCTCCTCACGCTGATACACGTGCGCGTACAGCCACTTCATACCGCCCAGCGAGCGGATCTTGTCCTCGAGGGCGCGGTTCTTGGCGACGAAGGTGGTTGGGTCGAAGGCTCCCTCGTGGCCCCAGACGCCAATGTTGACCATCATGGTATCGTCTTCCGTTTGTGGGTTGTGGCTGATCAGTCGTCACTGCCACTGCCGTGACGGGCGGGTCGGTGGGCCGAAGGGTGGTTGGGCGGGTGGTGAATGGATGGAAGGTAGGTTGGGTGCCGTGATGGGACAGAGCCAAAGTGGCCAGATCCGATGATTGCTGTCCAGGTAGTCGACCAATGTCTCGGCGGTCTCGAACGGCATGGCGATATCCTGGATGGTAAAAGTGTTGTGCGGCCCAGTATCAAGCCCCCGGTACATCATCCGAGTGTGCAGGAGGTCGTCAAGAAGCCAGCGGCCGAGCTTGGTGAACAATAGGAGAAAGTACATGCAGATGTACGTGCCAATCCAAAACGCCCCGCGGTTGTACCGGAAGAGGTATTCAGCAATGGGAATGTAGTCCTCCTCCGGGCCCGACTCGGTAGTTGAGCCTTGTTGGAATATTCTCTCGTACACGTGGGTATAGAACCAAGGGTCCCACGCCCCGCTGAGGTTTGTAGGGTTCACGTTTTCGGGTATCTCGTCTGTTAGCATCCCGGTGATCACGACACCACGGTCCTCGGAGTAGAGTATCCCATCGACATAATCGTTCTCAGTCTTCGTCTCCTCTTTGACGACATTGACCGCCTCACCCACACTTTCGGTGCGGTGATAGCGCATGCGGACGTAGCCTTTCGCCGGTATCAGTCTGACCTCCAGCATGGTCACTATTCCGAGGGTGCCGACCGCGCCGGGCGCCGCGCGGAACAGATCTGGACGCTCATCGCGGCTCGCTGTAACAATCTGCCCATCCGCCAGGATCACCTCTATACTTTCCACGGTTTGATCGAAAAAGCCATGGCGCAAGTTGGAGCTCTCGCCACCTGTGCCGGAGAAACCACCCCCCCCTGTGATGCCTGGGAACTCCATGACAGCCGGCGGGACCAGGCTATGCGGCAAGGTTGACTCTACCAAGGCGTCCATGGCGACATTTGGCTCAACCAAGACGGTCTTCATCTCTGTGTCTACCGCAAGAACGTGCGTGAGTATCGAGATGTCACCGCAACGCATCGTGCTCTTCGGCAGGGTGCTGTTTGTGCTGCCATGGTAGATGCGATACGGCTCCTTTCGGTCGCAGAATTCACGGACCGATGCGGCGATGCTTTCAACTGCGGTAATGTGTTTCTCCATGTTTCCAGTGATGACGCTGCCGGCTTATACGGCATATATAGGGTGGCTCGAACCCATAGATAAGCACACTTCGAGTTTGTGGGCGTATATACTTTGAAGTTGGTTTTGTTTTTTAATCCGGATATATCTCTCTTTTTTTTCAAAAACAAAATTGAAATGCAAGCAGTCTATTTATATAGCTTTAAAGGCTTAAACACTTAGCGTTTAATAATAAATATAATGCCAATAATAATAAGTTATAAAAAAAATAAATTATTTATTATTAAAAAAATAGCAATAGCCTTAACGTGGTTTACCACCTTATGAGACATATCACCTTATGAGACAGTT
>LJJS01001474.1:385-99105 GCA_001447215.1 Diaporthe aspalathi
GTGCCATTCACCGGGCTTCCGACGGGCCCGAAGTGCTGCCTTCCAACAAATATTTATAAAAAGTTTAAAATTAATATTTTAAAAATTATCTTTATTAAATAATACTTTTTTTTAATATTTATATAAATTTAATTAAATATATTTAAACTTAAATATAAAAAGTTATTATTGAAATTTCTTTTTTATATAATATATTTTAATAAATTATTTTTAATTAAATAATATAAGTTTTAAAAAAACACTATTTCTATTATGTATATTTTTGAAATATAATTAATTTTACCATATAGCTAAAGAATTCGCTTTTAATTTAGTTATTTTAAAAAAATTAAATAGTAACTAAATAAAGAAATTATAAATTAAAGAAAAATATATACTTTATAAAACGTTTAGCTACAAGTATATTAAATATAATTATTAATATTTAATTAATTTATTTTATTATTTTTTTAAAAGTTCTATTTAGTATTTAAAAGTTTTTTAAAACATTTTACTATCATTAATTTATTTTATAATAAAGGATTTTAAAGTTTTTCAAAAAATTCATATATTTTTTTTTTATTTTTTTAATATTATTTAAAAAAGCTAAAAAATAATTAAACTTTAATATTTAAAATTTGTATTTTTTAAATTAGCAAATTAATTTTGTTTTATATTAAAATTGTTTTTATTTTATAAATATTAATTTAATACTTATGTATATTAAATAATAACTTTAATTATATATATTTAAGCTTATTATTAATTTATTTATTTAATTATATTTAAAAACGTATATAATTAAAGTTATTTTTATTTTATAATTTAAATATATACTTATAAGCTTAATAAATATAAATATAATATATAATTAAATATTTTTGCTATTTGAAAAAAACATAATTATTTATTAATAAAATAAAAAAAAGGGTAAAGCTTTTTTTATTTATAGGCTTAGGGATTGCTTATATAAAAAGGGCAAAAAGCCTTAAAAAGGCCTTTTAACAGAAGAGAGATAATTGCTTTTAAAAAGCTGGCTGTTTAAAAATAGCATTAAAAAAAGTTAATTTTTCTAAAAATGAATATAGAGAGGAAGGCTATTTAAATAGTCTTATAGTCCAACAGTGCGCACTGCGATACTATAGTTAATAAAAATTAGTATTGGTTACTATAATATTTTTTCCCAACCTTATTCACGAGGGAAAACGGTATACAGCACTGAATAGGTTCAGAATTTAGAAAACTTCATTCAGTATTGCTTTCTGGTTCCCTTTTAATCTGGCAAAATCTCTCATAGTTATCTCAATACTTCTGAAATTCAAGTCACCTCCTTTTTATCTTTTTTTCTTGGTGTTTCTTCTTCTCTTGCGTCAAACCTGCTCATCTCTGAGCCTCCAAATGTGCCCCACACTGGACCTCATAGGGAGGACTTAAGTATTCAAATCTGGCAAATACTGTGTCCTCATTGCCATTCGCATAGGACTGGCATTATTATGATACCTAGGTATCTTCGTGAAAAGCAAGTCCCGCGCGTCCCCTAGTACGGCCGCTTAAAGGCGTTCAATATTAGCTCGTGTTGTATAGCAGAAGGTACGCAACCAGCGTCAAATGGGAACACGTCTGAACTCGGCCAGACCCTTCAAGTACCCCATCTACACTATCTCGAACAGGCTGTGGGAATTTCTTTCGTCGTACTTCCACTGAAGTATTTCCTCCACGGTACCCTGCCAGGGGGCCTGGTTTTTTTACCCAACGCTCTCCCTTGTGCCGTTTGTAATATTGTTATGGCACTTCTGGTACCAGAACCAAGAATCTTCATCTCTAATACCTAACACTGGGTTTTCGAACAACTAGGAAGTCGTAAGGTCGGAATTCAAGTGACATATACAGTATGGTAGGGATTCCTGGGGATGGCCTATCTCGCAATTACTGAATGTTCCACTCATTGCCAATTTGTATGGATCATAACTATTGCTTATGGTTTTCTGTCTCGTTAATAGGGGTTCAGAGATGCCGTAAAATTTAATTTAAAGCAATGTGCTATTTAATTAAACAAAAACCAATAAAAGTCTTCCCTGATTTAGAAAACGCCAAGTTAAGTCCAGTACTTGGAGACAAAGATTTGCCTGCTATTAAATTAATAATTAATAAAGTATATTATATGTAATTTGATTTATTTACGGCACTAGTACCTGAAAACCACAAGCAAGCAATGCTAGCAGCATAACCGCCGTAAGAGCCGCAAAATTTAACTTAAAGCAATCTGCTATTTGGCTAAATAGAAACCAATAGGAATTTTCCTTGATTTAGAAAATGCCAATTAAGTTTAATACTTAGAGGGAAAAGTTTGCCTGCTATTAAACTAATGATTAATAGAGTATATCACATGTGGCTTGATTTATTTACAGCACTGGTACCTGAAGGATATAAGTAGGCAATGCCAGCAGCACAACCGCTGTGGGAGCTGCATGAATAGGGCAGAGTTCTTGTGTCTCTCAAGTAGGCAGACCTAGACTCACATCTCTCCTCATCTCGCCCTAAATGGACGCAAGCTATGTGGAAAGGTAGCTATACCCTTTCCGTCGATCTATTCTTAAATAGCGACATCAGGCGCCAACCCTCATCTCAGCCCAGCCATATTAGCTTTCTCAATTCGACTCACCAAGACACGAGGTCCACTGCTGCGGAAGCCACTTGTCAGCAAACCGAACGCAACACGTTGATTCCACCACTGGTTGCGACGTTCCACATGATGGATGAAGATGACCAGCCGCGGGCGCAGAGGAGCACACTGCTTCGATGATAGTGGCCACGGGCCATAGTGTTCTGGGGCATCACCTGGAGTGGTGTGGCAAACCCTGCGCCACATAAGCGCAGGCAATGGTCGAAGAAGAGAGAGGAGCTTGAGAACTTGATGCTAACGGGCAAGATGTGGCCCAATGGCCACGTTTTGGTTTATCGGTATCCTCCCAAAAGATGGCCTGAGTGCTGTTCGCTTGAGGTGAACAGGACACTCGGGAACCCTGGAGATTTGGCATTTGCCGGGGCAGCTGCTCAGTCCGGCGACGCAATGGCGCTGGTGTTTGGTGTTTCTTCCCCTCTTGTGCTTCGGCGGTCCAGCCAGGGAACGCTTCAGGCTGGTAGGACCGCTGCTTTTTGCCTGGGGCCATGGACGGAGAGCCGAGGGACAAGGCGATGGGAAGCGCGATTGATGATATCATATCAGTGTAGGCTGCCAACGGAGTAAGAGGAAGGGGAACATGGAATTGGTTAAACTTTTGACCGTCTGTCTACAATGGCTGGCTACAGGCCTAGTAACAAGATTACATATCGTACCATAACCCTGTACGTAGACTTGGACAATGACAGCGGTGATGATAAGTTCGGTTCCCACAATCATTCAAACGATAAAGAGGCTACATCGTCGCCAGCGTCCACGGGTGAGAGTCTGTGTCTCCTCTGAAGGACAGCACTTGATTTTATTGTTGTTCAAGGGGTGTTGGTAGAGCGCTAGAAGGAGGTTGCTGAGAAGGTATACGCTGGCACTGTGTGGTATCTCTGAAGTGTAAGTATTATTGGAGCTGATTGGTTCGCCTGAGTTATCACACCAGCCTTGAGCGTAACCTAAATTAAGCACGAGAAACAGAGGTTGGGAAAAAGTGCTGAGACTCGCCGAACAGGAACCACTCTGGACATATGACGCTACCAGTGCGGCGCGCAACAGACATGGCTAATCACGAAGGCAGCGCCACGGACTTTTCCAACGGTATTACAGAAAGAATTACTCGGCAACCGCGTGACGAAAATGCAAGCCTCATGGTATATCCTTCTCAGCCCCCATGCCAGTAAGACGTCGAAAAAAAAAACAGACCGGAAGTGTGGCCCACCACTTATTTCATCACCTCCACGAAAATAGAAAAAGCCACCTCATCCGCAGCATCTCCCCGCCTCATGGCAACAGCCCATATAGGGCCACCTCTTATTGCCCCCCCCCTTCTTTCTACCTCTTCCTCCCAAGGTTCCTGAACAGCACCCCTCCCAACACGCCGGCGGCGACGGCGACGCCGCTGACGATGGCGACGCCCATCAGCCCCTCCTTGGCGACCTTGTCGTCGATCAGCTGGCTGAGGTCGTTGGCCTGCATGTTCGCGGGCTCCTTCTGCAGCAGGAGGTCGTTGTAGCGGCGGGCCTCGGCGTAGTTGCCCAGCTTGAAGTTGCCCAGGGCCAGGTAGAAGAGGCACTCGCGGCGGCGCTCGGGCGAGGTGCGGAAGATCTCGGAGAGGAGGACCACGCCGAGCTGCTGGTCGTCGCGGCGGTTGGATTTCACGAGGCCCTGTTGGGGGGGGGGAGGGACAGTTAGTAAAGTAGTAGTAGTAGGAAGAGTTTCACCTCGACCAGGGTGTCGGATCGCGTGAGTGAAAGGGGGTTCATGGTGGCGGTGATGGTGGTGAGTGAATGGGCTCGGGGAGGCGTGGGTTTCGACGGGACTTACCCATGCGTAGTTGAACTTTGTCTGCACGCCGACCAGCTCGCCCTCCTTCTCATACTGTGCCCGCAGGACCTGGAGCTCTGCTGGGTTGAGCGGCGACTCGGCGTCGACGGCGACTGTGCTGGTTGTCAGCAGGGACTTGGGGGGTGGGTGGGGGATGGTGGTTCGATCTCCTGACTTACACGGCAAATTTGAGCCCATTGTTGATGTGCCCTCGAGGGGATTGTGCTTTGAGTTATTCGAGGATCTGACGGTGTGTGGGAAGAATGGAACAGCGTGTTCGGTCGGGTCGTAAGTGTGTAGGTGTTTGTAGGTTGTCGTCGGGAATTAGGGTGGGTTCGCATAGGTGAAAGTCGTGGTCGGATGGCGGATCGAAATGTATTGATCAGGCCTCCATTTGGCGGAGGTCTTGTGCTTCCCCCCCACAGAAGCTCGGGCGCCCGATGACGACGGTCAGCAGGGGTGCCCGCCAGGCGTCGATAAGATAAGGAATCCCATCGTCCCGGCGACGAGCCACAACGCCAAGGTTTGTTTGGAAACCAGACCCTTGCAGCGTCTCTCCAAAGCGGGAATTGCGTTCTTGATTCTTCGACTTCATTCTTCCAACCATCTTCAACTCTCACAAAGCACCCGACGTGACTGCGACTGCACACACCAATACCCCCTGCAAGCGAATCCAACGCAGCTTGAGGCTTACATACAACCGACATAACTGTAAATACCTTCTTTGGTAAAATCAGTCAAAATGCTTCTCGAGGAGGATCCAGCAACTGTAAGGCCCAGAAGCCCGAAACAACAACAACCCCCCCCCCCCACCCCCGAATCATCACAATCACTAACAGCCACCCCCCCTGCCAAACCAGCTCATCCACCACACCATCCAAAACTTCAACATCGCCCCAGACAAGGTCGCCGTCGCGCGCATAAACGACTCCCTCTCGACCCTCCAGCAGGCGCGCGACCTCCAGCGCCAGGAGGCCGACGCGGCGCTCAAGAAGCTGTCGCGGCAGCTCGGCGCCCTGCAGGCGCAGCACGCGGAGCTGGTGTCGTCGCACTCGCCCTCGGAGCACGCGTCCGAGATATCGCGCCTCGACACGCAGAAGTTCCGCACGGCCAAGGCGGCGTCCGACCTCGAGATGGAGACGGAGCGGCTGGCGAGCCGGCTGGCGGACCTCGGGGCGCGGCTGCAGGAGCTGGAGCTGCAGGGCGTCGAGGGCGGGGGCGGGGCCGGGGCCGGGGCCGGCGGCGCAGGCGAGGACGGCGCCGCCCGCGACGCCGTCGAGGACGAGGTGCTGCTGCGGCTGAGGGTGTACCGCAGCCTGGGCATCGACGTCGAGAGGGACGAGAGGGACGGGGAGTTCACGCGCGCCGTGGTGAGGAATGACCGGAAGGGGGATGTGCATGTTGTCAACCTGGACAAGAAGTTCTCGAGGTTCTTCTATGCCAATTATTTCTGGCAGACGATGTGAGGGGGGTTCATGGGTGCTGCGCCGGTTGGTCAGAGCACTGGCTGTGGTGTGGGATGCGTTGGGGGTGGTACTGTTTTTCATGTCCAAGGCGAGACATTTCTTCACTTATCGAGACATCGGTCGTTCAAGGTTAGGCGTTCAGGATACTGTGGTGGCGGCCACCATGGCTGGGTTGGAGTATTCATGTCACTTTTGCGAACAAGACGTGGACAGCATGTGAGAAGATGTGGAGATATTCAATCATGATACCCCGTACCGCTGCCGTACGCTATTTTATTGAAAAAGCAATCCCTGGCAAGTATGCCTCGCACCCGGTGGTTACAATGCATCATGTAGAGTTCATGGGTGAACCCGAGCATTACCTTGACCGTTTCCTTGCCTGTTTCCTTGCCTTGCAATGCCTTCCCATGCCCTCCTCCCATTGCCTTTTCCCTCAACGCCGAATTTCTGCACGCTTGAGATTTTGGGAAATAATCAATGTATATAAATAGGAAAGAGAAACCCTGTCGAAAATAGGAGAGAGACGACCTGTTTTTCAGATTCTGGGCTGACGTGGGAAATATCCGTCTCCCTCAGCCACCGTCGTCAACGGCGGCGGCATCGTATTCGTGGGTGTCCTGACCCTGGAACTATTCGGCGACATCACCACGGGGCCGTTCTTCGCATTGCCGCCGTCCTTGTCCCTCCTGTCCCGGCCCCTCTTGCCGCCCTTCTCGGGCGACCGGTCCTGCGACCTCGTCGAGGTGGGGCTCTTCATCATCAGGAACTCGCCGCCGCCGGGGGTGGTCGCGCCGCCGCCCGAGGGCGAGCGCTGGTGGTGCTTCCTCTGGTAGTCGAGGGGCAGCTCCAGGCGGGAGTTGATGTGCGTCCAGGCGTCGTCGTCGTCGTCGTCGTCGTCCGGGTTCTTGCCGCCGCCCAGGCGCCAGCCGCCGACGCCCTCGAAGTCACGGTCCATGCCGATGGACGAGATCATCATGAAGGAGTTGCGCTTGCTCCCGCTGCCGTTGAGGCCCCCCATGCCGCCGCCGCCGGCGGGCCCGCCGATGTGGTCGTCGACGGGCGTGATGGAGCCAACCGAGTGCAGGCTCGCACCGCTAGTGCGCCGCCTGCGGTGGTGCCGCGCGACCTGCCTGCTCGTGGGGGGCGAGCTGGTGCCGCTGCCGACTGGGGAGGGCGGCATGTTCGAGGCTGGCTCTGTGGTGGAGAGGAGGGAGCTGGCGTAGCCCCTGGGGAACGGGTAGGCCCGCCGGCCGGTCAGGTACTGGGGTATCATGTTGACTGCTATGTCGACATACACGACAGCGACTCGGAACATGAGGACGGAGAACGCGAGGGTTGTTGTGATGCCGGCGAAGATGGCCAGGGGGATGGTGAAGACGAAGAGGAAGGGCACTATGAGTGCGTAGACTGGATTGATGATGGCCATCTTGTGGGACGTTGTACGGTTCTCGTGGACGGGATGTGTGGCTTGCGGGGGGCTTGGTGGGATGTGTGTGTACTGGATGTGTATGTGAGAGCTAGATGTGATGTTTCACATGGCGGGAAGAATGGCGTCGAGCTCGTGGGATGCGGCTCTCTTGGTGTGAGATGGAGGTGTCGCTGGTGGGTGGTGTTTCTGATCGTGGGGCCCTGACTAGAAGAAGGCAGACGCCATCTGGTAGTGTTGTTCAGTCAAGATGATGGATGAGTCGGTGCACCAGCCCAGCTCAGCTCAGCTCGCAACACTATCGTTGTCGCTTCGGACGGGCAGAAGGGCGGACGAGGCAGAGGGAGGGAAGCTAGATAAGGGAAGGGTAGACTGCTCGAGGCGCACGCCGTCAGGGTAGTGTGGCGTGGAGGTCTGAGCACGGGAAGCAGGGTTCCCCAGGATTCTGGGCAGTGCGGGTGGATTGGCTGGCATTGGCTGGGGAGGAATAGCGTCGCACTGACACGCCCACAAACATGTGAAAGCCAGCGGACGACCCCACCAACCTGGTCGGGGCACTGCAATTGGCTGGCTCGGGCATGGAGTCCATGGACGGGCTACAGTGGCTTCTCCCAGGATTTGGAGGGTTGCAGGCATGCGTCTGGGGAAGAGGAGGGGGCCATAGATCAAGTCGAGCGATCTGCGACAAATCACCTACCTAGTCTGCCACCTGCTAATCTACTCCTTTCCTATGGTCCTCATCGACTGCCACACCTCACTCACCACCATCAGCAGATCGCCACCCATTTGCGGCGAGACCCGGCTGCAGGCATGGCACCATCGCAGACGGACCCTCGTCTCACACACACACTACCAAACCTACCTGCCAGCTGCCTGCTCTCAGATTCCGGTCGACCCGCATGAGCTGCCGCATCGGACCAGCCCAAGCGGGGATTGGCATTGGTCTTGGTTATCATCACTGCGAGGTGACTTTGTCTCACGCACAACCGTTGCGTGTAGATAGCGTCGGGGAATTACACCACGTCGTATTCGTTTGTGGCACGCCCGCTGTCCGGGCGTTCGGGTCAGTGCCTGTGGGATTGGACCCTGAATTGGGATTCGGCAAATATCAAGTGAGAATTCGATTCAGCTCAACCGCGGGTCTCTACTTAAGTAACTTTGAGATGTGGGTCCCGCCGAACTCAAGACTACCATAGTCAGAATTGACTCACTCCCCACTGCGATTGATGCCTGTCAATTCGTGTTCCGCAGATGCGCACAGCCAGCAAACACCCTTGGCGATGAGAACAACTTCTAACATCTTAATATGCCAACTTCGCGTGAATGAAGCAGCATATATTCGAACAGACTACTTAGCTCTCGTACCGGCTCATGCAGAACCGAGCGACTGCCGACTTCCGATCTCATCTAATGTGATGGGCACGCCACGCTAGCGCCATCTCCCCAAACCCTCCGTCGTGAGTCGCTGCATCTGCCTCTTACATCATACCAACCGCATCTCACCCGATACCGTGCAAGATCTACCTCGTGCACGCTTTTGTGTCTTCTGGGTAGACGTCAACAACGACAAGGCTGGTACCTCAAGCCTGGGCAGATGACGCCCGCCCTCAACAACACACACCGGGACTACAGGCTTGTCCCATCCTCATCCACGCCGTCGGCTCCTCTAGCCTAGGCACACCAGCCCAGGCACACCACCGTTTATCCTCATTAGCTTCCAATCACATACTCCACCATGGGCGACAGATCGGCCGAGAGCGAGAGGGAACCATTTCCTTGGGACCTTGGCATTTTCGACGCCCACTGCCACCCCACAGACACCATGGACTCAATCCCCTCCATATCGGACTCAATGAAGGCCCGGGTCCTGACCGTGATGGCCACCCGCTCGCAGGACCAGGACCTGGTCGCACAGGTAGCTGACAAGCACGGCCTCGCAAGTCGTCAAGCTATCGCCCCTAGTCGCGCTCCCGATGGCCAGGACCCCGCCCGCTTCCCTGGCAGGATCATACCTGCTTTTGGCTGGCACCCCTGGTTCTCTCATCAGCTCTACGACGATATTGCACCCCAAGAGGCCACTTATGACCCGGCATCACCCGACCTGGCGAGTGAGAAACTGCGGCACTACAACGCAGTTCTCACGCCCTCGCCCAAGAGTAAAGATGACGAGAGCTTCATAGACCAGCTCCCCACGCCCCAATCACTGTCTGCATTACTAGCAGAAACGCGGAGATACCTCGACGCCCACCCTCTCGCCCTTGTGGGTGAGGTCGGCATCGACAAGGCCTTTCGTCTCCCCGACCATGGGGTCTTTGTGTCCGACCCAGAGGCTAGCATGACACCAGGTCGGCGCAATGGGGAGCGATTATCACCCTTCCGCGTGAGCATGGACCACCAGATCCGCATCCTGAAAGCCCAGCTCAACCTCGCCGGTCAGACCGGGCGGGCCGTGAGCGTCCACGGCGTACAGGCACATGGCGTGTTGTACAACGCGATAAAATCCACGTGGAAGGGCCACGAGAAGGCAGTTGTCACGAATAGGGAGAGGAAAAGGATAGCGGAGGGCGTCAGCGAGGACTTTTCTTCGTCTTCTGAAGATGAGGACGAGGCTGAGGGCGACAACGGACACGGCACGAGGCTCAAGCCGCGGAAGCCTTACAAGCCCAAACCATACCCGCCCCGCATTTGTCTGCACTCCTTCACCGGCGCCGTCGACACCATGAAGCAGTACACGACCGACCGAGGTTGCCCGGCCAAGATCTTCTTCTCCTTCAGCCTCTGCGTCAACTACTCCACCGGGGGCCATGAGCGTGACAGGAAGAAACACCTCGCCGACGAGGTCATCCGCGCCTGTCCCGATGACAGGATCCTGATCGAGAGTGATTTGCACACCGCCGGCCAACCGATGGATGACATGCTCGAGGAGATGTACCGCAAGGTCTGCGAGGTCAAGGGCTGGGGGCTGGGGGACGGCGTCGAGAGGATCGGGAGGAATTACCACGACTTTATATTTGGCTCCACCGTTTGAATTGCCAATGCAAGTTCATGTTCCGGTGAGAATCTGCACAAGTTACTGCCGGCATGTCCAAAAGACTCGGTTAGGGTCAAATCGCGGGATCAGCACCCAGCGATTTTGAGAATGGTGAGAGAGCGCTTGAGACCGAGGCCACTCTGAAGGGGTCGAATCACCGAGGCCACTCTGAAGGGGTCGAATCACCGAGGTGAGACGGCGTAAGTACCTCGTTGGATTCGAATTTGTCCCGAAGCATGAATTATTCTCCGAGTCCCGCGTACTCCTCTACAACTCGTGTGACGATGCGTCACGTCAGAGAGGCTCTGCCAGTGGAACGTCCCCTGCATATCTGTGCTCTAAAACCAGTCATCCCCCCGTGTTCTCTGAGGAATCACTTTTCCCTTGTCTCGCTGCGCCGGCTGGTGACAACCAACACCCAATAGGTATGTCTATCGTGGATGGAGGCCGACCATACCCCCTCTCGAACGATTCCAACTCCAGGCCCTTCACACTGTGGTTACATCTTGGTCGTTGCCATGCCACCCGAATAGGATGCGTATGCGCACGCCACTCTGCTGACGACGCAAGGACTGGCGCTTGGGTTGGCTGAGGCCGGAAAGTCCAGGTGTGGTCTATCCCTTGAGATTCGACTATGGTGTCTGACAGAGAGGGAGAAATCCTTGTTCAGTCACTCGCTGGGACGATGTGGGCTTAGCCATTGGTGTCACGACAAGTCCTACATCCTGCCCCCAGCACCTCCCGGACCCCAGGACCTCCGGGAAAGAGACTGGTCAGCCTGGTCCGGGTGCCTTCTTGCACGCTCTCGACATAAACCACTCCGAGATTCGCTCAATACACACCCACTTTGGCTCATAGACGGTCCATGGTCTGCATACAGCTTCCTCAGGTGCTCACAGGACGAAATATCGCGTTTCCTTTGGCTCTTCCAATGGATCATACAGCCAGGATGCAAACCACCGTAGCAGCATACGTTGACTACCGCGTCCCTAATCCTTTAGTGACCGCTGGCCGCCATTCAAGGGACCGGTACAGTATCTACCTTGGTAGTGCATGTGGTAGTCGACAACGCTGACCATTACCACAACCCAGGATACCGATGGCAGAGTACCTTGTGTTACCAGTACCCTTCACCCTCTGTTTCCAAGTGTGGCCCGCATACGCGTCGCACGACACGATACTTCCGCACGAGATGTCCAGCATGCACATGCATCTAGTAGAACGGTTCTCGACTCAAGCATTCGTTTCCCGACTACTCGACCCTTCCTCGCTGACAACAAACGACTTCTTGCATATCATGTCGCCCGAGTTCATTTGCTCCATCGTGTTCGGGGTTGTCGCTTCGGTCCTGGCTCTCATCACCGTCTTCCAGACTCACCGCAGGCGTGTTGCCAGCGGTATGGGCACATTTCCCCCGGGGCGCGCAGCCAGGAGGCAGAACCGAGAAGTGCTGAAACTGACATCTAGCATTCATATCAGAAATGAGGCAGGACCGTTCCCGAAATTGGTACGGCCACCCACTCCTGGCGCCGCCAGCCTGCAGCCGAAGCCTGCCACTGTTCGCGACGCCCTCCCTGACGCCTTTGCCAGCCGCCGCGCCATATCATTTACATGGTCGATATTACCCTTGAACAACGATGCCATAGACAGGAGGAGTAACGCTATCCGCATACCAGGTCCAACATGATCAGGCGTGAGTGTCGGTCCAGCACAGACAGCACGGTTTATCCTGCCACCCAGAAACGCTGAATGCTGACCCTACGTGGTAGACATGGCACCCTCGCGGCATGAAAACAAGATCTTTTGGAGCCTCAGAGTTGGCACGCACGACCTCGTGATAATGGAGCATCATTACGACCTGAGCATCGTCCTGTGCTGTCCGGGGCCGAGTTTGTAGCTTCCCACGAGTATAGTTGGACCCTTGGACCTCGCGTACGACCGCCGAAAAAGAGGTCGCTGAGGGACTCGCCCAACTGACGCAATGGGCCCCATTCCCCCAACCCAGGCATGCGCCACGCTGGTCGAGCGCCTCAATGGGGAGACACTGCTGTGTTACGGTCGCAAACCGCTGGGCAGGCATCTCTAAGGGGGGGTGGGGGCAGTGGATTGCCCCGGCCCCCCCCCCCTCCGGAGGGGGTCGACGGGATGTGGCTTAAAACACAACTCGCCCGTCACATCTGTTCCCGGGCGATGAGGGGCCAAGTCACGTCTTACAGACGTTGCGGAGCGACGTCTGGCTGCCCGGATTGGTGTACTCGGCGCGTGTGCATTCCCAGCAAATTTATTTCCTCAACTCCTTGGGGGCCGCCCAGCTGCCAGACCCCCCCCCCCCTTCACCTACCAAGAATAGTCAAAGCTGACAACCACTGCGATTGCATGGCACACGAGATGGGTCACAACTGACTTCGCTTGATTGGCTGGGTTCCTCTCCAGGGCTGACAGCACTACGATTTGTAAGGGCCACGGGGTAGGGGTGAGTTTGGGCTGATCGCACCATGTTTTAACATGGGGAACGAGGATGGGTGACTGAATTGGCCGGATTGGCTGGATCGCTGGCTCGACTCTAGCTGTCACCTATGACATTAAATACCATTGAGTTCCCCACGAGATCAACCGGGACAGGAACTGTCTGATGTAGTGTGTTCATTTTAAGGCGTTGCAACTCTCCCTGAGCCGTTCCTTACGCGTTAATCCATAACTCATATTCCACCCTTCTCTTTCCGTGAACATGACGCCAGAGATCATCTGCTCGACTGTCTTTGGGATCATTGCATCGCTCTTGGGCCTCATGGCCATCATCCAAACTCATCGGAAAGAACTCATCAGCGGTATGATCGTGCAGCTTCTACAGAATCTCACTGGGATACCTAGGAGGCAGACACGCATGAGCACTCGGTTCTATAAACTCGCGTATGTTACGCCAGGAATAAGAGCGGAATCTCACGGGGCACTGGTACGGGCAAGCGCGCAAAGGCCCGCCGGGTCGCAGTCATAGCCTGCCCTCTTCCATGCTGGGTACCATGACTCCCGTGCCACCCGCGGTCCATCATCATCACATCTACGGGCGGTATTATTCATGAACTTTGGTGGCATCGACGTGTCGCATATTTTGCAATTCTGCAGGGCCGGCTCTTGAGGGGGCTGTAGATACAGCAACGGCATTGCGCCTCGGTTTCAAGAGCCGTGTAGTGATGAAACAACTTTGCTATGGTTGGAAGCTACCTACGAGTGAGCTTGGCATGAGGGAAGGACGGTATTGATAGACAACATTGAATGGAGCGTCATAGCGATAGGCCTGGTTCACGACACACGGAATCTTGATTCGCAGCAGTCGTGAGTTGGCTGTCACCTACTACACGGTGTGATTTGGGAGGCTTAGTCGTGCTAATCTTGGGCCGCACCAGTTGCTACCCAGCCGAATCTTTCAGGGGCGCACCTTTGTGTCTGAAAATTAAGTGAGGGATGAGCACGACATGAGCCCCCTCCCCCACACCATGTGCGACGTTAGCAACAACGTCTGGTGTTTGTGACGCAACGAGTGGGTAGCCAGCCACCTTGCGGACTGGGATGGAGCTCCGAAAACGCTGGTGATGACAAGATTCTGTGGCTTTCGCTCAATTTTTACAGTTCGATGTGAGTCTCGCTCCTCCCATTCACTTGTGGGTGTCACATTTGATCTTATACCTCGAACCGACTTAAACTCGCCTCATTGGTCACTGCCGTGACAAGAGGCGGGAGCTCCTGCATGTCAGCATCTTGAGGCTATGTCCATGTGGTGCTGTGACGCGAATCCTCTCAAACCCCTACTATTAGCAGGTATATTCCCCTGTGTATAGGTATTGAGATGGTTGCGCGGCTGTAACATCACATCATGTATGCATTCCCGTCGCCCTTGCCCGTTTTGGGGTGGTTGAGGCGTTTGCAGGTTCCCGATTCTTTTCAGCCAATCCGCGGTGTTTGCTCGAGTTCTTCGTTTTTCAGTCCGAATCAATTAATGCCATGGTATAAAGAAGCCTCCCCCAAGTAAACGCGGTAAGTAAATGATTGAACTACCGAGCACCCTGTCCGTCAAGCCACGAACTTCTCGCCCACCTTTAATTTGCTAGTAGCAAACTCTGGTATGAACCTGGAACAAATCCGGCAGGAGTCAACCGTGTCCGGCATATACTCGCGGTCCCTCGATACCGATCCCGAGCTGGTTGATATATACTGTACATACCTGCGCCGCGTCAGCCAATATGACACCGGAAATCATCTGCTCCATTATATTTGGCATCATTGCATCGATTCTGGCCCTCGCAACAATCCTACAGACTCATCTGAGAAGTTTTGTCAGTGGTATGTTGCACGCCTCTTTTGTGTCACCAAGAAGTAGAAGCCATGTTGTGATCCCCCGCTAACACGCCGCGGATCAGGGACCGCTATGAATACTCATCAGCGCTGGTACGGTCATGCGCCGCGGAACCTGCAGACCCGCAGCTATAGTCTCCCCTCTGTCGGGTCGGACGCGCTGACGCCTTTACGACCCGCCGCTCAGGTTCATGTCCACGGCCGGCATTACCTACCTACCTAGGTAGGTAGATACCGTTGATGGCGCATGGAAGCAGGGTATAAGGCTGGTTTAGGGGTTACTTTAGTGCGGCGGGATCCCGCTGCCTCCCCCCTTCCTTCATCGAGAATATCTTCTGCCCTATACCTGCATTCCAGCTGGACTTCTTGGACCTCTACTTCTTCCTTTCTTGTCTTGAGCTAGCCTTCCTGAAATCCACATTTTCAATGCAAACATCGAGCCTTCGTGGGGTGGGGCAAAGGTGACGTCTCAGATCTGTGACTGCGTGTATGCCAATGTCTGCGGATTGGGACAGTCCCGATGATTCTAAGTTGTTTTCTAATGCCCTTTGTACACCTGCACCACGTGTGTTGCGATTTGCAGCCTCGCCCTTGGGCTGCCAGCAGCATCTCAGGTTTCTGAAAAACGGCTCTGTTGGGCGCTTGGATATGTGGTGCTTCTTGTACGACTCTCGGTATCCAGCACCTTGTGCATCCAATGATGCGAGGTGAAGCATGGGAATCCGATACCTCTTGAGTCCATTGTTCTTTCAACCGCAATGGTGCTGGGACATTACCAAGCTCTCGGGATGGAGGATGATGCGCAGAGGCACTTGAACTAGCCAGGGCTTCATTTTGTGGGAGACAGTGACGGGGATACTGCTCAAGTGAATGGTTGTCTCGATGCGGGAGTCGCCACTCCAGTTCGCGCAGGGCAGGCGAGATGTTTGATTCTTCATGTCCCGCATTTCAGAGTAGACTATGTTCCAATCAATTGATCGCGAGTGGACCAATCACTATGAATACGTATGTGGCGAGCACTGGCGTAGGTGCTAAGAGTAGAACCCACCCTTGTGAGCTCCAACCACTTGCAGTGAGCGAACTTGAGTATAAATCAGAACCCTCAGGTTTACTTTACTGTTGAAATTGGCCCTTGAATCTTCGCAACGGAAGCCACATAAATATCGATATTCCCTGTTGATTCGAAATGAGGGGCCGAGGACGCCACAACGCGTGATTGTGGGAAAGGGTCCCATGTTTGCAGTGAACCCTGGATTGGCGGTCCCTGGCGTGTCCTCCAGCCTCGCAGCTCGGGAGAACCACTGCAGTTAGTTCGCTGCCGCGCACATGGAAATCCATGCAAGCGCAAGCGCAAGTGCAAGTGCACACACAGTTCTCAAAAAAATTCGGGCCGGAATTGGTCTCCCCAGCATTGTAATTGTGGGCCGACCTCTCTCGCTGTCGCAAGTGTCCACTCTGGCTGCTGCTGTGAAAACGTCGCAAGGACAGCTCACCGCCTTGTCCAAGCTCACATTTAAGCCCACCAGCTCCGAAGACGTGAGGTGAACCACCAGCCTTCGTTCGTCGTCTCCCAAACCCAGCCATCAAGCACAATGTCTTCACAGAAAGCTCCCGGCGAGGAGCTCGAGGGTGACATCACCTTCATCGCGACCCCCCCGCCGGCGCCGCAGAAGTTCGGCACCGGCGTCGACTGTGGCGTCGAGGTCACCAACGTGAGTACTGCAACGCGTCGATTGGCCTCAATCGCCTTCCATCTCAGTCGTGCTGACGCCCGTTGAAGGTCCCTACCATCCACAACGCGCCCCTCCCGGCTGAGGGCCCTGGAAATGAATCCTTCTCAAACTACGTCCTCGGCGGGCTGCTGCTGGGCATCCCCATCATGGTCACCCGCTTTTTCGGGGGCGGCCTGAAGACCTTCATCTTCTTCTTCCTCGTCCTGCTCTTCCCCATCCTGATTGCCGTCTGGACCGTGGCGTCAAGCATCTCGCCGCGCATCAACGACAAGGTCAAGCTGCCCGGCCGTCCCGTCGAGCACTACATCACCTTCAAGAAGCCCGAGGACCGCCGGCGGTGGAGCGGCCGCAACAAGATCCCCATGAAGACCTTCCAGGAGATGTACTTTGACGGCGACGTCGACTTCAACGGCGACTGCCTCGAGATCCTCGAGTACCGCCACGACTGGGCCAACTTCTCCTTCACCTGGCCCCTGTTCCACTTCATCATCTTCACCTTCTTCAGGGACGTCCTCTTCCACTCGCGCGAGCAGGACGAGGAGCAGGTCCGCCCCAACTACGACCGTGGCAACGAGCACTACTCCTTCTTCCTGGGCCCGCGCATGGTCTACACCAGCGGCATCTTCTCCGACATCACCCGCGAGGAGACGCTCGAGGAGATGCAGGACAACAAGATGGCCATCGTCTGCGAGAAGCTCGGCCTCAAGGCCGGCGAGAGGATGCTCGACATCGGCTGCGGCTGGGGCACCCTCGCCCGCTTCGCCAGCCTCAACTACGGCGCCCACGTCACCGGCGCCACCCTGGCCAGGAACCAGGCCGCCTGGGGCAACGACGCCCTCCGCCGCGCCGGCATCCCCGAGACCCAGAGCCAGCTGCTGTGCATGGACTACCGCGACATCCCCCAGGACAGGAAGTTCAACAAGATCTCCCAGATCGAGATGGGCGAGCACGTCGGCATCCGCAGGCTCACCACCTTCTTCCGCCAGTGCTACGACATGCTCGAGGACGACGGCGCCATGTACGTCCAGCTGTCCGGCCTGCGCAAGGCCTGGCAGTACGAGGACTTCATCTGGGGCCTGTTCCTGAACAAGTACATCTTCCCCGGCGCCGACGCCTCCACCCCTCTGGCCAACTACGTCGGCTGCCTCGAGAGCGCCGGCTGGGAGATCAAGAGGTGAGTTTAATTAACCCCACGATGGCCCATGACCCAGGGTCCCCTGCCACCAACGCACGAACGTTGTTTCGTGGGTGCTAACATGGCCTGCAGCATCGACACCGTCGGCGTCCACTACTCGGGCACCCTCTGGAGGTGGTACCGCAACTGGCTGGGCAACGCCGAGACCATCAATGCCAAGTTCGGCCAGCGCTGGTTCCGCATCTGGGAGCTCTTCCTGGCCTGGTCCACCATCGCCTCGCGCCAGGGCAGCGCGACCTGCTTCCAGATCGTCGTGGTCAAGAACCTGAACGCCACCCACCGCGTCAAGGGCTTCGCGTCCCAGTTCGGCCTGTCTGGTGCACTCGCCGCCGCTCGTGCCGCCGGAAGGGCCACCCTCCCCCAATAAGGGAGGTAGGTTATTGTATGTGCAAGTATGTGCGACGACTACGAGAAAAAGAAGTGATTTTCTTCGTCAGGCTACGAGTATTGGGGAACGGGGATTTCGGGGAAATGAGACGGGAATTAGGAAAATCTGGGGCTGGATGCTTAAAAGGGTATAGAGCTGCGCTTGTCCATAGACACAGAAGAACTGTAAACACGTGTAGAAAAGATCTCGTGATCGAGACCCGATACTTGGCAGATATTGTAGGCATTGAAATACCATACAATGTGCCACACAAAGCTGTGGTTATTGTGGGAAGCGTGGCCAAGAGTCGAGTGATGTCGGCCTCGGCGGTGCTCTCTAATTGATTGACTTGGACTCCACTTTATGATTAGTCGCACGAACACTTGTCTGGTCTCCTGTCTGCTGCCCGAATGCACATCCAGCCAAACCCCCACCCAGAAAACAGGAACGACGCAGAGAAAGCCGGGTCCGCTGACGACGTCCAGGCTGCGCCCAGGGTGGGCTGGCCGGGTCTTGAGGCTCAAGTGCTCCCCAGCTGATCCCTGTGTCAGCATCGCTTTTTCCGCGGTCGCCTAGCCTCCCGCCGTCCAAGGGCGATCCGAGCATCTCCGCCAATCCTCATGGGGCCCCTTATCATCCAACCTGATTCGGCCACACGCGACCTTGCCCGTATCGTATCTCTGCGGAAACCTCGCACTCACTCTTGCGCTGATAAGAGAGATGGCAGCAGGCAACTGGCCCGATAATGATAAGGCGCGAGACGGAGACGGAAGGGGAGAGCAGATGTGTGCAAGTCCGCGGAAGAAGGACAACGCTGAGGGCGAAGGTGAGGGCACGAGTGGGATGGTTGACGGGTGCATCTCCTCGCGCGACACAAGGAGATGTCGACGTCAGCAAGCAAAGCGCCCGCAGCGCCCCGGGACGAGGGCAGACTAGACGAACATGCTATGCTGTTGGTCAATTCGGTTTCCTAAGCGGCGCCGGATCTGGGCCACACCCATTATCCCATCTCCCACCCACTCTCTCTGTGTGTGTCATTCTCTCACTCACACGCTGCTGCTCGCTCACTCACTATCACTTCGGTCCAAGGCCGGCGTTGCAAAGTTGCGTTGGCAAGCCCGCGGTGGTGCAACAATTTTGGTTACTACGGACGGATGGGCCAGACCTCTTGTCGTGTACCCGATGGGTCTGCCCATCTTTTGATGACCTCTAGGCATGTGTTCATAGGGCACGCGCCGGATTCTTCCCCAGTCTTGCTCTCTCTCTATCTCTTTTTTTCCTCCTTTTTTACCAAAGCCGTCGGTGGCACTGTCAATCTTGTCTCTGCTTAATCCTACTGGAATCAACCCGCTGCTGTTTTCTGCCTCGACTGATTCATGGCCTGATAGTGGATTCTCACTAACACCTGTGCACAACATCTGTGAAGGGCAATTTCGCCATTGTTTCTGCCTGTTTGTCTGTCCAACCTACCAGGATCGGTAGCTAGCACAGCATATATACATGTCTCATATCCCGCAGGAAAGCCCTGTGCATCTCCCACGATGGCGGCCATAACTGCCGACAGCATCACCACAGCCATGCCGGGACCTCCTCAAAATTTCACACCAAAACAACTCGGCCTCCCGCCCAGTCCGCCCGCCACCGAAAAAGACCCCGGATCCCGCACAGAAAGCGTGACGGACTTCCAAATAGGAGAATCCACGCTCATCTCAGAATACCGGAGATACCCCCTCCCCCCCGAGCCCAGGGCGAACCAGAAGGTCCTCCCGGAGGACCTCCGGACCCCGGACAGGCATGTGGCCCGGGACCCGCGGCTGCTGAGGCTCACGGGGGTGCACCCCTTCAACGTGGAGCCGCCGCTGGCGGACCTCTGGGGCGAGGGGTTCATCACGACCAAGGACCTGCACTACGTGCGGAACCACGGCGCCGTGCCGCTCGTGCGCGACGAGGACGTCATGGACTGGGCCTTCACGGTCGAGGGCCTGGTGGAGAACCCGCTGTCGCTGACGCTGCGGGACCTGCTGGCCGGCTTCGAGCAGGTCACGTACCCGGTGACGCTCGTGTGCGCGGGGAACCGGCGCAAGGAGCAGAACGTCGTGCGCAAGACAAAGGGCTTCTCGTGGGGCGCCGCCGGCCTGTCGACGGCGCTGTGGACCGGCGTGCCCCTGGGCGAGCTCCTGGCCCGGGCGAGGCCCATCGTCCGCGGGGTGGCGGGGGGGAGGGCGCGCTACGTCTGCTTCGAGGGCGCCGACAGGCTGCCCAACGGGTGCTACGGGACGAGCATCAAGCTTAATTGGGCCGTGGACCCGAACCGCGGGGTCTTGCTCGCGCACGGCATGAACGGCGAGGGCTTGGCCCCGGACCACGGGAGGCCCCTCCGCATCGTGATCCCCGGCCAGATCGGCGGCCGCAGCGTCAAGTGGCTGCGGCGCATCATCGTCACCGAGCGACCCAGCGACAACTGGTACCACATCTACGACAACAGGGTGCTCCCCACGACCGTCAGCCCCGAGGAGAGTGCCGACCTGCCTGAGGTCTGGAAGGACGAGCGCTATGCCATCTACGACCTCAACACCAACAGCGCGGTGGCGCGGCCCGCCCACAACGAGCGCGTCGACTCCATCACGGCGGCGGCGGGGGTGTTCAAGTTCCAGGGGTACGCGTACGCGGGTGGCGGGAGGAGGGTCACGCGCGTGGAGCTGACGCTCGACCGCGGCCGGACGTGGCGCCTCGCGGGCGTGGCGTACCCGGAGGACGAGTACCGGCTCGCGCCCGAGGGGGAGACGCTGTTCGGGGGCCGGCTGGACGTCGGGTGGCGCGAGACGTGCTTCTGCTGGTGCTTCTGGTCGCTGGACGTGCCGCTGGCGGACCTCGCGGGCGACGTCATGGTGCGCGCCATGGACGACGCCATGGGCGTGCAGCCGCGCGACATGTACTGGAGCGTGCTGGGCATGATGAACAACCCGTGGTTCCGGGTCGTGGTGCACCGCGAGGAAGGAGGGGCGGCGCTGCGCTTCGAGCACCCCACTGTGCCGATCCTGAACGCCGACGGGTGGATGGACCGCGTCAAGAGGGAGGGCGGGGACCTGACGAACGGGTTCTGGGGCGAGAAGGCGCCGGGGGACGAGGGGAGGAGCAGCGTGGCGGCGGCAGAGCCTGCCAGGGAGATCGTCATGGTCAACAAGGATGTCAAGAGGGAGATCAGCCTGGACGAGCTGAGGGAGCACGAGGGCGAGGAGGAGCCCTGGTTCGTGTTGGGCGGCGAGGTATACGACGGCACAAAGTTCCTCGAGGGCCACCCGGGCGGCGCGGCTTCCATCGTCGGAGCCGCGGGCCAGGACGTGGTCGAGGAGTTCATGGCCATTCGTAAGTCTCGAGACCGGTCCCCTTTCTCCTGGAAACATGTCAACAACCACTTGTGTGCTAACACAACTGCCCAAAACCAGACAGCGAGAACGCAAAAGCAATGATGCCAACCTACCACATCGGCACCCTAGACGCGACATCAAGAAAGACCCTCGCAGATGGCACAGGAGAACCATCCCCCTCAGAGGAGGAGCCGCGCCCCGTGTTCCTCCACCCAAAGACGTGGCGCAAGGCCCGGCTCACAGCCAAGAAGCCCGTCAGCGCCGACACCAAGATCTTCACCTTCGCGCTGGACCACCCGGCCCAGTCCGTCGGCTTGCCGACGGGCCAGCACCTGCTGATCCGGCTGCGGGACCCGGCGTCGCGCGAGGCCATCATCCGCGCGTACACGCCCCTGTCGGACGAGCACTCGGAGCGGGGCAGGCTGGACGTGCTGGTCAAGATCTACCGCGGGGGCGGCGGCGCCAAGCTGCCGGGCGGGCTCATGACGCAGGCGCTCGACTCGATCCCGCTGGGCCACTGGGCCGAGTTCAAGGGCCCCGTCGGCAGGTACGAGTACCTCGGCCGCGGCCGGTTCTCGGTCGGCGGCGGGACGGTCAGGCAGATCAGGCGGTTCGTCATGGTCTGCGGGGGCAGCGGCGTCACGCCGATATACGCGGTGCTGAGGGCGGTGCTGAGGGAGGAGGAGGAGGAGGAGGAGGGCGGCGGGGGCGGCGAGGCGCTGCCGCGGTGCGTCGTGCTGGACGGGAACAGGACCGAGGCCGATATCCTGTGCCGGGCCGAGATGGACGCGCTCGCCGAGGGCAAGGGGGAGAGGTGCAGGATCGTGCACACGCTGAGCAGGCCCGGCGACGGCTGGACCGGCGGGAGGGGCCCCATGGATGCGAAGCTGTTTGAGAGGGAGGTCGGCCCGCCGAGCGAGGCGCGGGACGAGATGGTGTTGTTGTGCGGGCCGCCTGGCCTGGAGAAGAGCGTGAGGGAGATCCTCATGAGGATGGGGTGGAGGGAGGAGGACATTGCTTCATTCTGAGCGACGTATATATAAATAAGCAAACGAGGCGCATCCGGTGCTGCAGATACCTAAATGATGTAAATAATGACAATGATAACAAGAACTTGACTCATCTTGAAATATATGAACGAAAGACACTCCTGAAGATAATTATAGATCGTCTCAAGAACATCAGTATAATGTTGTCCAAGTTTTTACTTGTATGCACTTTTCCCTAAGGGGGAATCACCAATATTTACAGGCTATGTCCCTTTCGACGAAGAAGCCAGTTCCTTAGACCGGCTGACGTCATCGTCCACCGCTGGCTTCGCAGGGATCTCAACACCGAGCTGCTGGTACTGCAGACCAATATATCCGTCACTAACCACCAGCACATCCAGCTTGCTCACCCCTCCAGCCTGCAGCGCCTCAGGCACCTTGATACTCGTCCTCGCGGACGGCCTGGATCCAACGCCCGCCGACTTGCCCCCGGCGCCGCCCTGCGACCACCCGACGCGCTTGATGGCGTAGATCTCGTCCTTGGCCACGTCGCCGACGACCACGAACCAGCCCTCGTTCTGCGGCTTCGGAAACTTGGGCGCGTAGATGCGGGCGTCGCGCTCCACCAGCGCGTTGAGCCGCCTCAGGACCACCGTCACGGACTGCGCCGTCACCTCCTCGACCGACAACTTGACGTTGGGCAGGATCGAGGCCGCCCTGAGGAAGCGCTGCTGAACGCCCTGCGGCACGTGCAACTCCCTGGCCAGCTTTCCCACCTCGCCCTGGCCCATGGCGCTGAGCTGCTGCAGCGTGGTCCTGTTCTTGGTCTTTTCGGGGTCGACGCCCGGCAGAATCGACAGCGGCGGATCTGTGGGCCAGCGCGCCGACTTAACGGACTGAAGGACGTTGATCATCTGCAGCACGCTCGAGAGGTATCCCGACTCGGTTAGCACGTCGATGGACGCCTGGATGATACGGATGGCCTGGTCCAGGACGCTGGTCTGGTCGCCCACGTAGTCTGTGATGGGCAGGTTGATGCGAGACATGTGTGCCTGCAGCAGGAGGAAGGCCTTGACGTGGGGATCCCACATGGGCAGCCCAAAGGACGTGCCGGGGAAGGTCAAGTTGCGAGACAGTTCCGCGTTGATGAGATCTTCGTTGTGTCGGACGGGCAGCTCATCGTACTCTGTGGCGTTGCACATCCAGGTCAGGACGTCGAGGAACGAGGCCTGAGGCTTGGCGTGCTTGACGAGGTAGCGGATGGTCCTGTGAGAGAGGTAGTAGTAGCTCATGATCTTGCCCATTGGCGTCGGGTCGACATCACCATTCGGATACACCTCCACGCACTTGGACTGCGCAAGCTCATTGAGAGACTTCTCGACCATATCGATCATGAAGTCATTAGCAAGTTGCTGGGCTGCAATACTATTATGCTCGTCTGCCGCGATCTCGAGCCCATAGTAGGACGGATTCTTGTGTAGACGCCGGAAGAAGAACGTCCATGTGAGATAGTCCAGCGCATCTTGCTTGCTGATGACAGTCTCCGCAGAAACTTCGGCGCAAAGATGGTTGTCAAGAACAGTGTGTAGTGAGGACTCGACAGGGAAGCCGGTGTGCAGAAAGTGCTTGTAGAAGTCCTTGGACGCCTCCTTGGTGAAGATTCGAGCCACACCAGAGTTATCGAATTGAGGCCGCCCGGCTCGACCAAGCATTTGCAGCACATCAGTAAGATCCATGTCCTTGTAGCCTTCAATCTTTGCGTCGTAGAATTGGGTGCCTTTGACAACGACCAAATGAGCAGGGAGGTTGACACCCCATGCAAGTGTGCTGGTCGCGATCAGGATCTGGATTTTATTGTTCAGGAACAACTCCTCCGCAAGTTGTCGGTCAGACTCGACGAGACCGGCATGGTGAAGCCCGATGCCGAAGCTGATGGCCTCCTTCAGTGCGTCATCCTTGACTCTAGCAAGGTTGAGCTGGAGGTCATCCTCTTCCATTTTCAAGAATCGCCTTGGGTTGTCTTCCATCCCGCAGAGGTTGATAAGATCCTTGGCAGTGAGACGTGTCTGTCTTCGCGACGGCACGAACACTATGACCGGCTTATCGGGGCTATGGTTCTTAATAGCCAAAAACGTTGGCCTGTTCATAGACTGCATCAACGGACAAAAGCCTCTGACCTCTGGAAACCCGTCGATGTAAAGCTCAAGAGGGACAGGACGGACAGAGTGCCTGAAGTTGAAGAGACCTTCCTTCACACCCAGCCAGTTGCCCAGATCGGTGGCATTGGCGCAAGCAGTTGACATGCCAAGAAGCCTTACCGAGTTCTTGATAGACGATGCAATGTAATTCATACGAGAAACGATAATCTCGAGAATAGGGCCACGATCACCAGCCAGCAGGTGGATCTCGTCGATGATGACGAGGCTGACTTGGCGGACATAGCCTCTCGTTTGCCAACTACGAGAGATACCGTCCCACTTTTCAGGAGTTGTGATGATAACGTCGGCGTCCTTGATGGTCCTCGTGTCCGGCGTGTTGTCGCCAGTCAACTCGACCAACTTCAGGCCAAGCGGTTTCGCCAGCCGGGCGCTCCAGTCCTTGACACGCTCGCGAACCAGGGCCTTCATAGGCGCGATGTAGACAACCTTGGAGCCTGGCTTTTCACGGAACGCCCACCACATTGCTAGTTCCGCCGCCACGGTCTTGCCACTGCCCGTTGGTGAGCCCAAGAGAACATTCGCAGGGGTGTTGTACAGGGTGTGGAAGATCTGAGTCTGCATAGGGTTGAAGTACTGGAAGCGTTCCGCGTATATGGCTTCGAGCCCCGGGTTCTTCAGGGCGGAGATTGGAAGGGGCTGGAGGTTCAGAAGGTCGGTGTACACGCTTTCCGTGTCTGGCCTGATAAGATGCTGGAACGACACAGGCGTGACCGTCTCGGCTCCAAGCCAACGATCCGAGACAGCTCGAACGTAAATCTGATTGGGCAGCGGGTCCGAGAGGGGGATGGTGAAGTTCATCTCATGGTCGTCGTGAATCTTCCTACGGTTCAGGAGGAAGAACTCATGGTGATATATCTCCGAGGTCTCCGAATTCTCGACCCAGACGTAGTACGACTCTGAAGTGCCATGGACATGATCATTCCATTTGAAATCAGGGTAGATGTACAGCTTGACCCTCAACACGTCGCGGTTGAGAGGCGCTATTTCCGCTTCGACGCTGACAGTCGGGAAATTGTTGAGGATCTTCGCGATCTTGGTGCCAGCCCCATGGTTATGCACGAGGTTACCTATCTCCGCAGGCTCCATGTCGCGCATAGCTTCGATTGTCAGAGACTCTCTGGCGTCCAACTGGTTCAGGATGGGCTTTGACAGCTCGAACTGGTGAAGGGGATGCTGGAAGGGCCAGACACGCCTTTCGATGGACTTTGCCAGGGTTAATAGAACCAGACACTCGTGACCCCATCTCCTGTTGAGGGCAATCAAAAATAACGCGCGGCAGATTCGACCAGCCTGCTGAGCAACGTAGTTCAGATCGTTGGTCAGAGCGAAGTCCTCTGGCTGGGCCTTTGAAATGAAGGCCTGCAGTAGGATGTTGGTCTTGGTTTGGGCCTGGTCGATGCCGCCGTCAACGTCACATGGCACAATATGCTCGTTTTCTCGCATACGCGACAGCTCCTTGCTCTCGTTGTCTCTCGACTGGATGTTGTCAAACTCGCCGCTCATGGCGATCATTTTCAGGATATCCGCTTCAGTGGCAAATGGCTGCATCATCGTGTTGAATATTTGGATGCTGGTGTGTAGAATGTAATACTGGCTGGCGATTCGGCCAATGTCCTTGCTGCGGAGCTCTTCTGTCGTTTCGTTGTATATGATCATCTGGCATTGCTGAAGGGTTTTGGCAGCTTGTATCGCGAGCTGACGGCGGCGCTGAACAAGTGAAGGGTCATCCTGGAATTCATTCCAGTCAATCCCGTATGCCATCGGATTCCTCCTCATACGGACAAAGAGATAAGAGTACCCTATCCACTGCACTGCTTCTGGGATAGAAGTCACCGTCCCCAGAGCGATCTCGGCGTTCAGGTTGTCCACAAGCTTCGCGGAAAACTTCGATTCGATGGGTAGCTGATCGGTGACGGCGGTGAGATAGTGAGCCAGTTTGTCTTGAGTTGTGCAAATCATGCCAATACCGGTGTCCTCGAATTGTGGCCGACCAGCACGTCCGAAAATCTGGAGCACGTCTAGAATGCCCAGATCGACAAACTTGCCTTCCTGGGCACTGTAGACCTGAGTGCCCTTGATCACTACTGCAGCAGCGGGAAGGTTCACACCCCAAGCGAGGGTAGCCGTGCAGCAAAGCACCTTGAGGACACCTTCGGAGAAGAGTCTCTCCATCAGATTTCGATCTGATCTGGCCATACCTGCGTGATGGACGCCCAGCCCTTTGGGTAGTAGGTCCCGGAGCTCTTTCGCCCTGCAGCTCTTCATGTCCCTGACAGCAGCGTCGTACTTGGGGTGGTCAGATGGGTCGAATAGATCGACGCAGACATCGTCAACTGCCTTCTCGTAAAGCATCTTTGCGGTTGCCACGGTATCTTTCCTGGAGTGCACAAAGACCATGACCTGATGATCGCGCCCCAGCATCTCTCTCACCTTCTCGAAGGCCACTGTGTCGATGTTCTCTCTGGACTGTCGTGATCCAGCCTTTCCCTTGACACCAATGAAGTGCTGTTCTAGAGGCACTGGGCGGAAAGAGGCGTCAAAATAGAACAGCCCAGCGTACCTGTTGACCTTGAGGAAGTCTGACACATCAATGTAGTTCGGGAGCGTCGCACTGAGACCAACTATTCGGATCAGAGACTGTGTGCTCTCAACCTGTCTTTCGGTACGAGCAACAAGAGACTCGAGGACTGCTCCACGCTCATCGTGCAGCATGTGCACCTCGTCGATGATCAGTAGTCTGACCTTCTGCACAAGCTCCGTATCTCCAGTGCCCTTTCTCGTAACCACGTCCCACTTCTCTGGGGTGGTGACTATAATCTGAGTGGCAACGACCTCGGCCTTGGTCAGGTGCATGTCACCAGTGTACTCGCGGCAGCGAATGCCGAGCCACGATAGGCGTTTGTTGAACTTTTCGGTGATCTCGGCGGCCAGTGCTTTCATGGGGGCCACATAGACTATCTTGAAGTCATCTGCGTCGACGGCGAAGTCTGTTGCAGCATGATCTTCGAAGGGGTCAGGTGTCAAGTACTGCCTGATGGTGTGCAGGATAGTCAACATCGCAGCGTCCGTTTTACCCTGTACACTATCAGCCACTGGACTTGTCTTGTTTGCAGCAGCACGTAAAACTTACAGCACCGGTAGGAGCGCAAATGAGCATGTTCTCGCTTGACTTGTAGGCCACGGGGTATACGAGACTCTGCATCCGGTTGAGAGTCTTGTAGCCTCGGAACGTATTCCGACAGAGACCGTCCAGATCTTTGATCGACACCAGTTTGTGACCAGGCCACAGAGTTCCGGGCTTGCCTGCAGGAATGGCGTACTCCTCATACTTTTCGAATTGGAGCCGCTCACTGCCGACTGGAAGGGCGTACCTCTTGCCAGCGTGGCTCAAAGAATTGCCGGCTGAAAATGACTTGTACACATGAGGGTACTGAGGCTCCTTGGCGGTAGCTGGGCCAAGAGCTGCTGTCTTATGACGCAGATCCTGCTTTCGAAGATTTGCATCCCTCTCAGCCCTGGAGAGAAGACGTCCCGTGGGCCCGTTCTCGGCGGTGTTCTGCTCGGCTTGTTCCATGGCGACGGTGATATCAACCCTGTGAGAGATGAGCTCAATGACGAATTCCAGGTCATCGAAGCCGACGAGGTCCGTCAGGAGGGACTGGAGTTCGTCTTCTCTCTGGTTAGACTTGAGAGCCTCCAAGATCTGTGACTGCAGGGTCTCGGCGGGCAGCCCGTCTCTGTGCGCAGAGACGGTTGCACACCTCTTGATGAACCACTGGGGCCCATAGGGAGGCTCGTGGTCGAGCCCGTCGGTGCCGTCCATCAAGTCGCCGCTGTCGAGGCCGAGCTCGTCCAGCTCGGAGTCGGAGATGAAGTCCCACACATCGTAGGTCTCACCGCTGGCAGAGCTCAGATCGAAGTCATCATCGTCGTCTCGGGCGGCATCGCTGGCTGACGTGTCGCCGTTGGGTGCATGGCTGGGCAGCTTGAGCTCGGCTATCGCAGCCTTCATGGCGGCCACTTGGGCCAGCCATTGTGCTTCTGCGTCAGTTACGGAAGAAGGCGCCATGGCATCCTGCAGCGGGTTGTTTTCTGTGTTGTGCTGTTGGAACTTGAATCAACTCTTTGCGCAGCTAGGACAAAGACACCAATAAATATGAGTGTCGCCGCCCCTTTGGTGAGTGGTGGCGGGCACGTCGACTCGGTATGGCTCATACTCTCCGGTGTGTGATGCTTACTGTGCAAGTCGATAGATACATGTACGCGGCACCCGTTGATGTACCCTTGGGTCCACCTATTCTACAAGGGTGTTTTAGCGCCCTTCTCAGGTACCAGAGTACATGTTTAGCGCCAGTCTTGGGCAGCCGGCCTGGACTATTCGGCGACTCGGGTAGCGCATGTGACGCAGCCTATGCCTGCCACTCAGGCCTGCCAAAGGCCTGCCCATTTGACAAGTGGCGGCGAGGACGGACCAGCAAGTGACCGATTTGGGGAGCCATTCCGCGCCCTCTCAAGTTTCAGCCTTTCTCTCGATCCACGACGCCCGAACCTACACCCATCGCTGCCGGATTTCCTTTGACAAGGCGGACAACTCTCGACAACCAACCCCTATTGCAGATCCCTACGAACACGCCCTCCACACCAACCAGCACGCGTTACCCGCACGAGAGCGAGAGCACGTACCACAACCATGAAGCTGCACTACATTGGCGTGCGTACCCTCTGAGCCCCTCCCCCCCCGCCCCGGCAACAATGCGGCTCGTCCGACGGTGCTGACGGTGGTCTCGGTGCACAGGTCATCCGGAACGAGAGCACGCCCTCGCACGAGCTCGTGGCTGAGAAGGAGCTCAGCGCCTACTCCCGCTTCACGAGGAACAACTATGGCGTACGCCCATCATCCACTCTCGTACGAGGTTCCTTCTGCTGACTTTGAGGAGGAATTTATGACCGTGTTCGCCAAGACGGTGGCAGAGAGGACAAAGCCCGGTCGTAAGTGGTCCTTCCCTTGTATGTATTGTATGGACAACGCTGACCAGCTTGCAGAACGACAGGACGTCGAAGAGCAAGGTATGTCTGGGCTCCCGGCGCGAGCGGTATATTTCCTTCTGTACGAGCCCCACGAACCGAAATTCCCGATCATCAGTGCTTGCGGTTGCCCAGAGTCCGAGTGGGCGCCGATACTCCATGAGCCCGACCTCATCGTCGTTGGAAGCCATCACGAAATTAGCAGGGCCCAAAGTCGCATATTGAAGATCTGGGAGGATCTAGTCCCTGAGGCATGCATACGGACATCATGGACGACAACGGGCACACCGAAATATTCTCCCTGGCAACCCCGCGCTATTCGAGAACTGGCGAAGAATTTCCCGCCTGTTTGTGTTTGGAGCGGACAGGGCGAATGGCATCCGACATACCATCTCGTGCTGTAGCCAAGGCGAGAATGGCGGGCCTCGCTTCGTGCTTCTTGTAGCACGAACCATTACTGGCGACTTCCGCCGCAGGAGCGAGAAATCTTGACCCGGATCGACGAGGCTTTCGAAATGGGTTGCAGGCTGGCGAAGAATTGCCAAGATTCCGATGGCTAGTGCCATACGGGATCATAACGCGCGGTGCAGAAAATCTGCGAACGCTATATTAGAGCTTGAAAGGCAGGAGACTGACCGAGCCTCAGACTTCACATTCCATGCCTACGGCCGATCAGAGGGCGTTTGTGGAATCATCATCTCCGACCACGCATACCCAGCCCTCGTTGCTCACCAGCTGCTCTCCAAAATTGTCGATGAGTTCCTTGAAGCCAACCCACGGTCATCATGGGCGACGGGATCGCCTAGTGTTGCGATGCCACAGCTGAAGGAGTACATTGACAAGTACCAAGTAAGTGCCCAAATACTGGCCCGAATCACTGCTTGCGTGGATGCTGACGGTCATCAGGATCCACACCAAGCCGACAACATCCTGAAGATCCAGAAGGAGCTGGACGAGACCAAGATCGTGCTCCACAAGACCATCGAGAGTGTGCTGCAGCGAGGCGAGAAGATCGACGACCTGGTTCAGAAGAGTGACGGCCTGAGTTCTCAGTCCAAGATGTTTTATCGTAAGTTGTACATCGACACGATCATGGCGTCAGGCTGATATGCTGACTCCTGCCTTCAGAACAAGCAAAGAAGCAGAATTCGTGCTGGTAAGTCACATGCGAAACATTCTCCATGACGATCAGACCTTCGAGCGAACCCGCCAATTGGGAAAGGACTGCTAACATTTCTTCGTCCAGCTTGGTCATGTGATTCCTGCAGCGCATCGCAATTCCTGTCTTTATCGTGTTTCCTTTACTGGGGGTGGATCTGGTCATTCTTGGGTAGTTGAGGCTGCTTTAGTCCGAGGGGAAAGCGAGAGAAAGAGCAAAGTATTTACACACTCGCGAGCAGAAATACACCTGGGCGTCGTCTGAGATCCCTGGCCCGGGTCGCCTATTCGTCGACCTATATAATCAAATCTTGCAATGAACCTTTTTCGCATCGAGCCAGGCAGACAAGTAGTAAACAGGAGGGAAACGGCTTACACGTGCGACGGTTCGTTCCCTGCTGCCCACGTTTCGCCGAGATGGCCGTTCCTGTCATTACTGAATCAAGCCACATGCTGCAGGTTCCTACCCCCCTCCCCCTTTTCCCGCTACCATTGCTGCTGAAACGCCCTCGTTCGATCTGGGCAAGGATGAGTTGCACAGTGGATTGGAGTCTGCCTGCCCCGGCGCGAAACTCACCGACAGCACGACGCCGTCGCTATCACAGCCCTAATATCACCACCGAGCTTCTTTCTCATGACGCGGGAATGACGGGGTTGTGTTGAAGCCAATGAGGGAGTACTAGACAAACACTACGCTGCCCATGTCACATTCCTGTGTATGACCTCCGCCGCACCAAGAACATACCCCTCCTATCTCACGCTTGCGGGCCTCACGTTTTAGAAAAGTGTCATCACACACGCGCCTCACGAAAAATTTCACATGTGACGTGAAGGCCCGTTCTGGCGCCCCCCGGAGAAATTATTGTGTCACAGGAAATGGCGATCATATCTGAGGAGAGTTCATCCTGAATGGGGGGGTTTCCGGGTTCTCTCTCTCTCTGTTTTTTGAAACTGCCTTTATAGACCAGGCACGGCGACATATGATATGATATACACATGTCTCTATAAACCCACCCGCTAGCTTGTTGTTGGGCGTCGAAACCTTACCCCACAACCACCTTGGCTCACCACACAGCAAGCCCGTCCGTACGCTGTGTGGTTTCCCCCCGGTACCGAGCCGTGAACCCCCCTATCCTGTCCTGTCATGTCCTGTCCTGTCCTGTCCTGTCCTGGCCCTGTCCTTATCCCAACAAGTAAGGCTCCCCTTCCATCCGCCCGCCAGCCCGCCAGCCAGCCCAACCCGCTGCGCCCCCTCCCCGGGCGTGCCTCTCCAAAAGTTGGCTTTCATAAAAACTTCCCCAAGAGCCGAGGTATCGATGAAAGGAAGAAAGAACAAGCAATATTGCGTCACAAGCACACAAGGCACACGCACACAGGGGTCTGAAAACCGTCGAGGCTCATCCCTTGGTCAAGGTTTGTTAGAGGTGAGCAACTAAAGCTTGAGAAAGGGGTTCTGTGCAGAGGCGATGGGGAGGGGGAGCGGCCGATGACCTTGACGTGGCAGACCAGGAAAGCCGACCGGCTCTGCCCGCTCACGCCCTTGAACCAAGAGGCTCCCTGTTGGGGGGACGAACGAAGAAGGAAATCGCAGAAGAGAAGATCAACACAGGAAATGAAATGGAAAGAAACGGAAACAGCCTGAATAAAGTAAAAAAAAGAAAAATGGTAGAAGATATCGTATCCGCTGTGTTCAAACAGTTGAAAAACTCCCGCCTCGCTTCCCAGAAGCAATGTCATGAACAAGCACCGCCAGTGCGCCGTCTGAAGCTCCCTCGCTATTAAGGTTGGAAAAAAAAAGCATTCCGGAATGCGGTACCAAATGGCCGTCCAGCCCCATGAAGTTGAAGTTGAAGTTGAAGTTGATAGTAGGTAAACCTGAGAAAACTCAGAAAGAGAGAGACACGCCATCACCCTCCCTCGACAACCGCCCACGAGCTCTTCCTGTTCTGTGCCAGGTGCGCCGGGTTGACGGGGCTCTCCCGCGGGTGGATGAGCGTCGGCGTGCTGCTCTTTGTCTCTCTGATGGCCTCCTCCTCGCCGAGCCGGCGGCTCGGCGTCGGCGACTTGACGATCCTGACCCCGAGCGGGCTAGCGGTCGCGCTGCGGTCCCCGCCGGCGGCGCCGGCGCCGGCGCCGACGCCGGGGACCCCCCTCCTCGTCTGCAGCGGCCGCAGGAGCTGCCGCTGCTGGCGCGAGATGCTGATCTGCCGCGCGATGCTGACCTCGACGGCGCTCTGGAACGCGGCCTCGGTCTCGTCCAGCTCGATGGAGGGCTTGGTGGCGTGCGTGTGCGTCGTGGCCGAGGAGGCCGCGGATGGGGAGCGGTTGCGCGGCCCGCTGGTCGTCGACGATAGTATTGAAGGGGCGCTGGTGGAGGTCTCCGAGGCGGACTGTGGCGAGACCATCTGCCATTGTGGCTCGTGGAGTGTGGGCTTAAATGGCTGGGAGATGACGATCTCCTCGCTGGGCGAGTCCATCTCAGTTGGCGAGTCGAGGATGAGGCCCGACTTGTCTGGACCAAAGTGGAAACTCGTGTCTGTGGGGTAGATTGGCTCAGGCTCTCGCTTCGCCTGCTTCCTTGGCTGTGGCGGGGAGTTGTCGAAGGGGTTAGGTACTAATAGTGTAGGGCCATGATTCGTCGGTGCTGCGCTTGAACCTGGCTTCGTGCTGAAAGTTGCCTGCGTGGGTGACGGCAGTCTTCCTGGTGAAGTGTTGGACCTCAACGGCCGAGACCGACTCGTGGGAGTATCAATAGCGGGAGTCCCACGACCTTCCGACGGCATTGGGAATAGCCTCAATTGAGGTGTCGCGGTCGGCTGTGGTGAAGTGGCCCTTCGCTGTCTCGAGCGTTCCTTCTCCATCTCCTCCGCCTCGATTCTGTCGTCTATCGTCTTGAGCCTCTGCAGCGTAGCTTGTCTCCTCGACAATAAAGATCCCGAACTCTCCTGCTTCGGTGGAGGGTGGCCGAGGACGTCGCTAAACATGACACTGTATCGCTCCAACTTGGTGTCGGGGATGTTCACATCAAGGAACGACGGCATAGGAGGAAGCTTCGCCTGCGGTTGCCGATATGCATTCCCTTGGCGGCCGGGCAGCCCAGCACTCTTCGGCTGGATAGGCGGCTCATCAACGTTTTGAGGCATCGTATTCGACCGGACCATGATGGGCTTGTGCTTCGGGGCTCTTCGGTCCGCCTGCGTGTTGCTTCGTGTGGGCGTCGGTTTTGAAGACACATTCACTGACGACGTCGACACTTCCACGCTTCGAGCGAGTGTGATTGTCGATTTCCCGGCCTCGGTTTGCGCAAGACCCTGCGCTTCTTCCCGTTTCTTCCCCCCGCCAAAAAGCCCAAACAATTTCCGCTTCGCCGTCTTCCTCCTTTGCAAAGACCCAACTGGAGCTGCGCCGGCGGATGAGGGTTCTGAAGAACTGGTGACCAGGGGCGAGGCTGGTGGGAACTGTGCCTGCCACCTTGAGGGCGACGGGTCCGGCCTCAACGGAGGGCTTCCGAGTGCCATGCCGATTGGAATTTCGCCCGACGTTATAGACTCTGGGGTCTGTACCCTGATGGGTATTGATACTTCGTGTATCACTGGATAATTCGGGCTGTGTTCTGGGGTGAGCGTGGGCCCCCGGACAGGCACGTGGTAATGAGACATCTCCGCCATGCGGCTTCTGATGTACATGTCGTCCCTAGATATTCTTTTGTCGAGACCCTGCTTCTGTCGCGCCGTTCTGAAGAACATGTCGTCTTTTGACACCCTTTTGTCCACCCTACTCCGCGAAGACCCCGTGGCAGTCAAGCTCCCAGACGTGCTGGGTCGTGCTGAGGCCATGGTTACCGGCGGCACGAAGCGTTGTTGTGGTGACGGTATTCGAGGCAAGGGGCGGTCGAAGAAATGGAAATTGTACCCGGCATGAAGTTTGTTAGGGGATGTGCCAGCATTTTGAGGAAATCTGCCGGTAGGGAGCTGGTTTAATGACTGCAGGGGAGGGCCTGATACACTTGCTGCGTCTCGGCCGTGCATCTGTAGCCCACTTCCTTCGTCCCTCCCATGCCCCATCTGAAGAACCAGTGGTGCCCTGGCAGGCTGGAGCTTCCCGGAGCTGGGACCACTTTGGACGATTGGTCGATCCCCGTATTCTTGGTATAATGATGTATGTATGTACTAGGCAATACGGGACTCAATCAAGATGGCCAAATTCCCGGTCACCGCAGATGAGAAGGAGTGCTTCGGTGTAATGTGGGGACGGAGTTTCGAGAAGATGAATGGCAACACGCGACCTGCATGTAAGTGGTCCCTAAAAAATGCGCTAGGCAATGATAACATGAATAAGGACGGGCGAGGCTTGTGTCCACGAGTGAAGCACCCGCCGTCGGGCTGCACACGGTCCCTTGCACGACAGAGGTAGGTGTCGGTGCCGAAGAAGCTCATGAGAGCATGGGAGAAGCAACTCACTTGCAAAACGCTGCGCAACACCAGATGTCGATTGGATGTACGTAGGCTTTGCCAGCCACGGGACAGATAGAGTCCATGTTGAGGTATCTGCTGGTGGCCCCCAAGCCTCCAGTCTCCCATGGTGCGTTTGAGATTGGAGGGTTGGTTTATTTCCAGAGAGATCATCGGCATGGGTATGTCCTTGCAAGGCGTACGGGGTGCCCCGGACGATACCAGGGTCCTAGGTGGAACAGACCCGGCGGGCGGAGGATGCCACCCATGTTCTAAGCCATCAGACTAATGTGGTATTTGAGGTGTTTTGCAGGGCAGACACAGCGAGGGTCGCACCCGCTGGCTGCTTTGTTAAAAGATTACTGTTTCGGAAGTTCGAGTCAAGACGATGGCTGCTACTCCGCGGTGACGGCCCGCCGAGAGAGCCTCAGCCTGACCGCCACGGCGTGCTATCGAGGCTGTTTAATGAGATACTAGGATGTGCGGCCGACGTCACCTGCGATGACGCCCACACATTGCCACGGTTAATTAAAGCCCGCGCGTATAATGGCTCAGTCATTCGCCGTGCGCCATTGGCATCTCGATGAGGGTGCGAAGCATCGCCCTCAGTCATCATCTCGCCGCAAAGCCAAGCTGAGCTTGAGGTCTTGAAGGTGCCGCCCGGCTAGGGCCGTCGAGACGACGTGAGTGGATGCGACGCCAATGAGGCTTCAGGGTCGCAATAATGAGCTGGACTTGCCGGCCAACCAATTGGCCGCGAGAATGTCTTCCAGTAAATTGGATGCCACTTGCACCAGTGCTAGTGGACGAAATCGCTGAAATTGCGATGATAAGCTGGCAAGGTGAAATGAGGAAACAGGTCGAAGCTGAGGATGGAGTGCAGCCTGGGCACTTTCAACGCTGCTGCAAGGCTAGCAGCGTCGCATTAGGCTACCCACTGCTGCATGTACGTCTTATAACAAACAGCTGTGTAGCGACTTGCTGCGAGTTGCAGGTGTCGTCGGTCGTGGAGAAGGTCGCCGGCGCTCAGACGTGCCCACGCTTAGGCGATTATTCGCCCGTGACAGCCAGATCATCGTCTCAGAATCTTCCGGGGCTGCCCTGTGGCCTAAGCTGTGTGATTTATGACAGATGATGCCCTTCTAGAGTATGGTCGCATCACCAGGTAAAGTCTGAAGCCTACCCTCCGCCAAGAACATCGTTTCACCCTACCGGAAATAGCATAGCTTATAATGTCTCATCAATGCAAATAGTGCGATGCAGTGGCTGAAACTTCTGACTTGGACAGGAGCCTCCATCCTGGAAGAATCGACTTCGAGAAGACAAATGGAAGAAATGAGGTCGGATGAAGAGCAATGACAAAACGTTGGAAACCTTCTTCGGAGGAGCCGCGCCGCTGGGCTGGCAAGGCAGCGACGCGAATTTCGGTAGTCAGGCAATATCAACAAGTCGTGTAAGCCAAGGGAATGAATTCACGGCTGCCCGCATACCAAAGCTTTGAAGCAATGCCACGTCGACACCGGACCAGTCTCCGCTGGGCTGAAGAGCGGTTTGGTCAAGGGCAGTGTCGAATTAATTCAGGACTCAGAGCGAGAGCATCAGCTGTCGTACGCTCATCGCAGAGAATGAAATTGGTCAGCATCGTCCCGAAGTTTGGTCGAGATGTCGTTGGGATGCCGGGAGGTGCCGTTCAAGCTCGGACTGATGATCTGGTGCGTATTCCAAAGTCGAGACCATCCCTCGAGATGATCTACCTCATCATCGGATCGATGGTCTGGGCAAACGTGCGAAATTCGAAGCAAAGAGTTTCCTTCTGGCAAATCCTTCTGGGCGGCGTGATCTGCAGCCGACATGAGATGCCAGCGACGTTTCAAGGCTCGTGGATCTGTCCCAGAGGGGGTGGTGAGCTTGAATAGCGTTCGGGCTGCCTGCCCGACTCGTCAAGCTTGCGCTGGTTCCGAACCCAGAGGTCCAGATCCTGACGAGCAGTTCGTCCAAATGCCTGTAACATAAAAATGGGGCTCTGCCCCGAGATCTGAGGCGCGCATTCCGGGAATCGTTCCGTTCGCACGAGCTTGTCTGCCTCCTAATAACCGGGAAGATGGTCGGGCCACCTCCTGAAGTGGCTACAGCCTGCAGCAGTTGTGAAAACGTCAAGCACAAGCTTGGTTCGCCACGTCTCGATTCCTTGTCTATGGGTGAAACGGAGTCGAGCCTCCTGAGTGCAGAAGGGGCACAATGCAAGATTGGCTTGCTCAGGAGGGACTAAGAATCGGCACAGGACATGATTCAAAGGGGTGTATGTGCGAATTGTTCACACAAAAGGGGAAAGTCCGTGACAGACGTGGACGAACACCCGGCGTTAAAAATGAGTCGCGCCTCCAGATCGCAACCTCCCGAAGTGGCCCGAGAGGTCACGATTTTGAAATGCCAAGTCGCCATGACCAGGCTCTGGAATTTCGGGGTTGACGATAGAGAGAGACCAGTGCACGGGACGATATGACGTGACGGGAGCACTGTGACCCCCCCCCCGCCGTTGTCTTTACCGCTTCGACTGGATGATCCACGGGCTTCTGTGAGGAGACCCATCGAGGGCGGTCTGACGGTGTCGGCGTCGGTGACTTGCGGTCGACGTGCGCTGCCCTACGCCACGAGGGCCTCATACTGTATACCGGTACGGTATCTCCCACGCCACACATGCGGCACATCAGCGTGCGTAACCAGAAAGTGGGAGCTGCACGTGGGAGACAGGATCCATCTCGTTGCACCTGCGGGCACCAGTCCGTTTGGAAGTAGAGTTTATTGGTCGATTCGTTTGAGAGCTGTCATGGAGCCCATGGAGCAGTGCTGCACTCCCCAACAGCAACGTGTAGGTCGTCGTTGGGAGGCATTGATCATGCAGCACGGTCACTCACCAGAGATTGGAAGTGGATTGGGTGACGGTCGGCTTACTTAAGGTGGCATGGGTGCCAAAAAACCAAGCAATTCGGGCAGCGGGACAATTTGGAACTCCAAAACAACCACATCATACCCAGACGACAGCTTTGCCGCTTCCGCCACCAGCCCTTTGAAACCGTCTTCCCTTCTCTCTTGCACAGAACCTGTTCTAATTCTTCCTTTTCGTTACCCTGCTATCACACAACCCCCCCAAAACTCCAACAAGATGTCGTGGCAAGGTATGCTAACTTGCGGTTCCTGCTCCCAGCATCGGCAACCCCCCTTTTGAACCCCCACCTTGGCGCCGCGGTGGTGAAGCTAACTCTGTCACAGCTTATGTCGACTCCAGGTAACGACCACGCCTCACCCGCGAGTACACGCAAGCAAAGGAAAGCCATGGCCAGCTCCGCGATACTGACTCTCGCTGCAGCCTCGTCGGCTCCGGTCATGTGGACAAGGGAGCCATCATCAGCGCTGCCGGCGACAGTGCCTGGGCCACCACCTCCGGCTTCACGGTACGGAATTACCCCGCCATTTCCCTGGAATGAGGCCATGTTATGCCCACCACACACTCCAAGCCCGAGGCCGCCTCGTAGCGCATCCCGGAACGTTGAACACGGCGAGGTGCACTTTAGCTTACAGTCGGCTTTGGCTGCAAAATTATAGATCAGCGCCGAGGAGATGAAGAACCTTGCCGACATCACCAGGGGTGAATCGGCCGCCGTCGACAAGGCACACGCCGAGGGCATCCACGTCGCCGGCGAGCGGTTCGTCGTCACCCGCATCGACGACGGCAACATCTACGCCCGACAGGTAAGGAATCAAGCTTTCGACCCTCCTTAACCCCCCCTCCCCCCCCTCCCCCGTCTACACTACGTGAGACCGCCCAGTGCGGGAACAAAGGGAAGCAGTGGCCCTGACCGATCAACCATCACGCACAGGGACGAACCGGCATCGCCGTCTCCACGTCGAAGCAGGCCATCCTGGTCGCACACCACGGCGAGGCCCAGCAGGCAGGAAACACCACACAGACCGTCGAGGCGCTCAAGGACTACCTCGTTGGCCAGGGCTACTAAGGGATGCGAGACTTGAGGGGCCGCCGCCAGACAGGGATGCGAATGGAGAGGGAGGGAGAGACTCAAAGTGGATATTGAAGAAGGGGGGAGCCACCCACCTAGACACGTGGCAGTGCGTTCAGTCTATAGAACAGCGCGGACCATGTGGGAACGCCGAATTTTGAGCAGCGAAAACTCGTTGATTTTTTTGCATATCCACGAGGGCAACGCCGTACATATCGCCTGTTCCTTTTTTGACAGCAATAATTGTGATTCCTTGATGGATTCCTCTGGTTCGAGTAATATACAGCAACGAAACCGAGATGCAAGCCGGGTATTTCCCCAGTGTTGAACGCCAAACTATGTCTATGAGACCACTCTAAAGTAACCTCTCCTATTATCCCAATTATCCTGGCCAGGCTGTAGTGCTGCTGTTGTACAGTTTCCATTTTACACAGTGGTCGCCGAGCACGCCGCCGAGGCGGGGCTCAGACGGGCAGCTCCGCGTTCCTCCTGCCGCCCATCCCGAGCCGGTCTATCACGACGCCGATGTACGGCCCGACGACGGGGGCGCTCCTCGCGAACGCGGCGATGGTGCCGAAGAAGTCGCCAAACAGCACCATGATGCCGTACAGCTCGACGCAGAAGCCGATCAGCGGCCACCGCAGCAGGATGAGGGCCAGCCCGGCGAAGAAGGCCGCCGTGCCCTTGGCCTTCTGCTTCCTCGCGAAGAAGAGCAGCGTCTTTTGCGGGCCGATTATTATGGTGAGCCCGATCAGGAAGAGGATCTGTTTTGGTTGGGCGGCGGCGCCAAGGGGGGCGCGCACAAGAGGTTAGGTACGTGGTCTCTGGAACGGGAACGGGGCGGAGTTCACCGCAAGATCGTTGAGGGGTGGTGAGGATCAGGGGGCAAGGGTGTTGGTATCGCGTACATTTCCCATCGCAAGCCTGGCGAGATTACAGATGTCAGCCCACCATCCTTAGATTCGCGGAGTGGAGAGGCAAGCGGGTAGATAGATGGCTTGCGATAACTCACATGGCCCGGTCAAAGAAGAGCATCACTCCTCCTATCAGGAAGAAGCCACCTAATCCCGCTCGCCAGTCAGCCAGCTGCGACAAGAAGCACGATCCATCTCATCGTCATTGGGTAGGGTTGAGAAGAGAGAGAGAGAGCCGTACCGCCGGAGCAGAAGGCGACTCCGATTTCTGTCGGCATTGAACAAATCCCCAGGTCAGCCTTTCATGGTCCGTCTTCCTGCGCCGCCCTCTGGCCCACGTCGCGTGCGCCGGTGCAGCTCGCGCGGCGCGTCGAGGGGCAGCGGCCAGCAGCTTTGGGGAGATCGAATGGTAAGCATACTCTGGGCGTCCGACAGCCACATCGAGGGCATCTTGGCGTTATTGTCACGGAGGGTGACGAAACAATGTGGGCGGCGGGGAGCGACGTGAAAGTGGTTTCGTTTTCTCGTTTTCCGGCAAAGGAGGGCCTCAGCACGATAGGCACACGCGCAAAAGTCGCTGTCGCAAAAAAGAACGGTCGGGATTGTTGAAAAGTGTCTCGTTGCGACTGAAACAGGGGTGCTGCACGCACTTGCAGGTCAAGGTAAGCCAAGGCAGGGTAAGCTTCCCCCTGTGCCTCCCCTGTGCTTCCCCAACTTTGAGGGGGGTGGGCGGCTGTGGCACAGCGGAAACAGGGCGGCCGATCCCCTCTGTCGGTCTGCCGGGTGCGGAAGCAAAGCACAGGAACGGCTATGGTGATTCCTTAGTATTATTGTTGACCTGACTACGGATTACACCTCGGGACTTACTAGAACTGTCCACCCCCTGCCCAGGAGCCCAGGACCTGACGGGCCTGACGGGGCAGCTTGGACTTTATTAGGCAGCACTTAATTAGGTAGATACTTGTTCCTTTCTCCTCAATCAGCCACGATCATACTCCGCCTGTGTGGATTCAGACAAAGTTTATAACGTTTTAGTCTAGTTTTCCACCTGCCAACCATGTCCTTTGCTAAGCACTAGCATACCCTACATTCCGCCTCCACGACTCTCAGCTAAATGGTTGGATGGAGTATCGTCAAGGTGCGGATCATGCCACATGTAGTGTGTCTTGGACCTCGCCGTAGTCACTAGCAGTATTCCTGACGGAAGGAGAGCCCAGGTTTGGACAAGTCCCGAGCTTTGGGAAGGTCGCATGTGCTGGCAACATTGCATATAAGACAAATCACGTATCCATAAGTGTTCGATGCCCGTTGCATGATATTCCTATGTTCCTAACATTTCACCACACCAAGAACCTTCCTGAGATCCTTTTCTTGACAATATGGCACAAGGCAAGGTCCTCCTCACCGGCGCGACCGGCTTCCTAGGCTCTGCCATCCTCATCGACATCCTGAAGGCAGGCTACACCGTCAACATAGCCGTCCGCAGCGAGTCCAAGGCCAAGTTCATCCGCGAGGCACCACCCATCGCGTCGCTCGGCAAGGACTCGGCGTGCAACTTCTTCATCGTGCCGGACCTCACCGAGGAGGGGTGCCTGGACGAGGCCACCGCCGGCACGGACCTCGTCATCCACTGCGCGACCCCCATGCCCTTCACAGACGGGGACGTCGAGGCAGAGGTCATCGTCCCAGCCATCAAGTGCACCATCCGCGCCCTGGAGAGCGCCAAGAAGGCCAGCACGGTCAGGCGTGTGATCGTGGTGTCGTCGGTCGGCGCCTTCGCGGGGCCGGACCTCGTCGGCGGCTCCTGGGTCCCGCCCGAGGAGATCTTCGTGGGCGACAGGATCAACGACGACTTCGGCCCGCCGTTCCTCAGCCCGCTGGTCGGGTACTGCGCGGCCAAGACGGCGGCGCTCAAGCGCTCCCTCGAGTGGATGGCCGAGGCCGTCGCGGACGGCAGCGCCGCCTTCGACCTCGTCAACCTGGCGCCGTGCTACATCTTCGGGCGGGTCCCGCTGGCCACCGGCCTCAAGGACCTCTACTCCACCAGCAACAAGGTGATCCTCCCGCTGCTCACGGGCGCGGGCCGGTCACCGGACGGGAAGCCCGGCCCCGCGACGCTGTGCGGGGGCCTGACGGTCGACGACTTTGTCGAGACCGTGCACAGGAGCCTGGACCTGGAGGGGTTCAGGACGCCGGGCGAGGGCCCCAGCAAGCACATCGGCACGTATGTGTACTCGTCCAGGTTCGAGTGGAACGACGTCTTCCCGATCCTCGCGAGGAAGTGGCCCGAGGAGGTGAAGAAGGGCATCCTAGCGGGCGAGGGCGACTACCCCACGAAGCCGAATGTCAACTTCGCCATGGACGAGTTCACAAAGGCGTACGGCGGCTTCAAGCTCCAGGGCATCGAGACCATTCTCGACAAGCTGGTTCCCCATTATTTGGAGCTGCTGGAGAAGGACAAGTCTGTGGCGGCGGCTGCCTGAGTGGTCAATTAGGAGTGTCTAGCCAATATACCCGTCCGGCTGAAGTCCATGGTAAATGACATAAGCACGCACGGGCCATGCTCCTGAGCCGCCTACTATGTAATCAAGCTATCGTCCAAAATTTCTGGTTCTTGAGCCTAGCTCGGTTCTTCATCGTCTCTCTCTCATGTCAACAACCCACAGCTTTCCCACTGGGAATCAATGATTATGATGGCACAACCGTTTGGAGTGTGGGCTTTGTATCCTCTCAAGCATGATTGCACACTCTATTTTCCCAGGTAAGGGGCATGTCTTATGCTTCGGACATGCCAGAATCTCTTTTACATCTCCACTTCCTCACACCAGAACTGCCCCGACGGCCAAGCTCTTCGCTTGGTAACTGAGTCCTTTCTCTCCTCCACGAGTTCTCGGTGATCTGTCGGCATTTTCTTTATTGAAAAAAGGGCAAAGAGCAATTGATCGCGATTAAGCCGGAGCGTCAACTGTCATCCCGTCGTCGAGAGGCTTCGGGTGCGTAGTCGGGGCTTGACTTTGACGGTCGTACATATCCTCCCACCCTTTCGCCCTCTTGTAGCTGCTTCCGCATGTGCTTGCGGTTCGGCCGGAGCCTTGCATTAATACCATTATCTCTGGGCCGCCCCAAAAACGCCTGCTTTTGATGTGTGCCAACACACACATCGTGACCTCTGTGCTCCTTGAACGCCGTCGCGGCCATCCCGTATCCCGTAGCTTCCTCAAAATAAACAACCTGACTCCATCCAGCCTCGCACCCATGTAGTGTAGCCGCATAACACACGAGACAGTAACCCCCCCCCCCCCTCCACAACGCCTCACTTCAGCACCGTGTGCGCGCCCCGCGCCTCGAGGTACTGCTCGGCATACCCCTGCGGGAGGCCCCGGATCATGGCGAAGACCTCCTTATCGTGGTACCGCAGCCGCGTCTTGGGGTCCTGGTACGGCGCCGGCAGGCCCGTGACGTCGCAGTACCGCTTCTGCGGCGCCAGGCTTGGCGCGCTCTCGATGTTGGTGTACGTCGCGCTCGGGGCGCCCGCCCCGCCCGTCCCCGGGCCCAGCCCCCCCGTCGTCATCCCGGACCCGGACGGCCGCAGGCTCTTCTCCAGCACGAGCTTGGACAGGCTGCGGGACGCCTGGGCGAGGTTCGGCTGCGACGAGGAGGGCGCCGGGCCGCCGCCGGCCGTCGAGGAGGAGTCTATGGCCGGGGTCGAGGTCCCGCTCGTCGAGAGACCGTCGTCCTTGTCGTCGTCGCGGGCGGCGGTCGCGTCGTTGTGGTGGTTGTTGGGCGTCGCGGCGCCGGAGCCGTTCTCCATCGGCGTGACGGCCATGGAGGCTTCCCTCCTGGAGGCGTCGCCGAGGATGGCCTTGATGTTCTTGTTGCGCCTCGCGTTGGGCTTCCACGCGGGGTTGCGGAAAGACTTGTGCACGGCGTGGATGTCGAGTTGTTCGATCAGGGCGTAGTGGGCCGCCTGCTCGGCCTCTTTGGCCTCTTTTGCTTCGGCGCTGTTCATTTTGTGTATGGGTTCCTGCTGCCTTTTTGGAAATAGATTGGAGTTTGAGCAGGTGGTACGTGAAGGCGTCCTTCTACCTCGTGGCCTACTCGGCAATGAGTGTCTGTAGGAATCGGGAGTTGTTGATCGGAGTATGCCAGTCCAGTGTCCCTGTTTGTGAATGTGTAGAAGCTCCCCAAGCTGAGGGCACTCGCGCCCAGTAAGCCTCGCAGGGATGACCTCCCAGAGCACACAGTGCAGTGTGGATAGGCTTGCCCCTCACTGACACGGCCCTTGAATTGAGCCCCCAACTCCTTAAAGTAAGCGCGGTCGGGGACGCGCCTAAACCCTGAACAACCCTCACCGAAAGTCAATATTGACCGCATCTACAACGTCAACACCGCATCGCAATCATGGTATGTCTCCTATGATGAATGATCTGGGGTATCGTTGCTAATGTATCAGTAGGAGAGCCCTCATGAGCACCAGCAGAATCTACTGCTGTCCCGAGTCATCACAAATGTGGTGAGTGTTACCCATCTTTGCGGACCATGCGTACGGGGAGATGGCGAGTAGCAGCTGACGGCCGTTGGCTGTTAGGAGAAATTGAATGAGGCAGTCATGGTCATGAATAAGACCCTCCAAGTAAGTTCCCATCTCTTATATGATGCGTTCTCCATGCTAATGCTTCAACAGGAGATCAACATCCAGAATATGAACATCGAGCTTGTTGCGCAGATGTTCAAGAATTACCAGTCCAACGTGCTCTTCCACCTTGAAGGTCTGTCACAAATCAGTCATAGACCGTCCTCAGGGAGCATCGGACAACTGACAAGCTTTTAGCCACCGACAATTTGAAGGATCCGTCTTGATGGGGCCGACGCGGGAAGCATCCACGGAGGGAATCGGAGACCGTAATGGACTAGTGCATCCCATTTGACAGCACCAACATTTGCATGAGCGCTCGCAGAGCACCAATGATTATTGCAAGCAAGTACCCATGGATCTACTTCGAGAGGGAATGCGTGCGTCTGTGCATGAGTTCTACCGACGTGGCAGACTGGTAGTTATCCGCCCTTTGAGAGAAGCTCATATGGGATACATCAGGGGTGGTGAATCCTGCCTCAGCCGAAACCGAGAGGATAATCAAGTTTTGGAGGGCATGTGACATTTCCTCAGTATTACACTGGCTACCACTTCTGAGACACCCTTATCGGAGTCACCCTCCGCCAGGATATGCTTCTATGGCAAGTCCCCAGGACACCTCTCCGATGATAACCCCTTCCACTCGGACACCCCCCTGTGGCATAATTCATATGGAGTAGCCTCTCTATAACTGTTCGTATCGGGACATTCCGGCGTTCCTACCAGGACAAATAGTACTCGGTCATATGGGCATTTCTACCGGGAAAAATCGAGCTACAACATGCCGACCTTGCTTCTGGGACAATGGGGCCACGGGATAACCGATGCTCAAATAGGTCGTAAGCTAGTGTGGTATAACCGTCCTGTCTACCTGTACTCCATCCTGAATAGTGCAATAGCCTAGGCGAATTGGGCCTCCTTGAGGAACTTTTTGCTCCACACATCGTACGCCTCCAGCATCTCGGGCGTGATCATCCTCGGCCTCGTCCGGATCTGCTCCCTAAAGTCCTCCATCGTCACGCCGGGGCGCGCGCCCCGCTCCGAGTCCCGCCAGTACGCCGCCATTCCCGCCCCGTCGCAGATGGCCACCGTCTCGGCTCCCGAGCAGCCCTCGCTCGCCCGCGCCAGCTCCCCGACGTCGATCTCCTCGGCGCACCGCCTCTGCGAGATCCACCTGCGGAATATGGACGCCCGCGCCGCCTCGTCCGGCGGGCCGACGAAGATGAGCCTGTCGAAGCGGCCCGGCCGCAGCAGCGCCGGGTCCATGGCCTGCGGGCGGTTTGTGGCCGCGAGCACGAGGACGTCCTGGAGGAGCTCGAACCCTTGCATCTCGTTCAGCAGCGTCGACAGCACGTTCAGGCCGCTGCTGCCTCCTCCTCCTCCTCCTCCGCCGGTCTTGGTGGAGCCGAAGCCAGACCGCTGCCCGCCGATCGAGTCCATCTCGTCCAGGAAGATGATGCTGGGCGCGGCCTCGCGCGCCCGCTGGAAGAGCTGCCGCACGTGGCGCTCCGACTCTCCCACGTACATGTTGAGCAGCTCCGCGCCCTTGACCGCGAAGAAGTTGAGGTCGCTCTCGGTCGCGAGCGCCTGGGCCGCCATCGTCTTGGAGCAGCCTGGAGGGCCGTACAGGAGGAAGCCCTTGGGCGGGTTGGACATGTAGGAGAGGAGCTCCTCCTTGGACGCCTTGGACAGCTTCAGGGCCCGCTGTAGTGTCAACTTGACCTCCTCCTGGCCGCCGATGTCGTCCCAGTGGACCGGTGGGGGTTTAAGATCGATGTCGTGCATTGTCGAGGGGCGAACATTGTGCATCGCCTGTTCGGCTATCGCCCCGGAGATAAAGCGCTGATCTGGCGAAGGTTCGGACCCGCTGTCCTGGATCGCGTCCAGGCTTCGCTCGTGTAACAAAAGCATCTCTTGGTAGAGAGACACTAAATCGTTTCCATTGTAGGCGTGGGTCTTCTCGCTTATGCTGTCCAGAAGACTATCTCCGGTATCAGGGGACCAAGGAAGGTTGAAAGATGACAGGATTCTTTTCCTCCTGGCAGCGTCTGGGAGGGGAAGGTTGATGTGCTTGTTGAAGCGTCCAATTAACCTGAGTTCCTCTGGCATGTTGGCGGCGTAATCCAGGCACGTAGCAAGAACTATGACTTTTGGGTGCTCGTTTCGTGCTTGCGTTTCCGATGCTAGCCTGTCCAGAAACTCTGCCAGGGCTTGAATAACAGCGCTCCGGTTGCTGCGCTCCTTGTCGATAAGTTTCTCGAAGCCGTCAATAACCACAATGCTAGGTTGATTCTCTTTCGCCGTCTCCAAGATCTTAGTGATGGAGGCCAGCTTCTCACTCGATTGGATGCGGTGAACTGTTCCCCAGCCGGTTTCACAGATCTTGTCGACGAGCATCGTCTTGCCAGTTCCATGTCCGCCATCAAGAACCAGGCCGCACGACATTCGATAGGCGGGAGATCGGTACGGCTGACACCAGCGGCGCAGTCTCATGTTGAGATCGTTGATCTGAAACTCGAGGCCTGGTATCACGTCCAGCTTCAGGAGTGATGGTCTAGCAGGTGATGCTGACCTTTCTGGGTCCTGCAAGCTGGTGCTGATATGGACCTTAGTCGACGTGGGGACGAATCGTGCGTTGCCACTCGTCGAACCGTTGACGCTCGTGATCTTGAAGTTCCTAAAAATGCCCTCTCCAGCCAAGCGCTTGACCACCAAGCCTGGGAATACGTCATCCATGCTCGCCATGCTCCCCTTTAGAGCCCACTCCCAGTGCCCCACTGCGTCTTTCTTGATCTCAGGCTGTGCGGCAGTAACATCTTCCAGGACGACGTCTTCAGCCTCAGGCACTGCCCCGCCGTCGGTGTAGATGACCTTGACTTGGTCGCCGAGCTTGAAGTCGCAGGCGTCTTGGAAGGGCTTGCTCATCTGGACGATACCACGGCTCACTTTCGGGTCCGCTGCTGCCCACAGCGAAGCCTCTCGTGTGGTCGCCTTTCCATCGTCAAGTGTCTTCTCGACGAAGCAACGCTTGCCGTTCTCCAGGGCAGTCCCTGTGAGCTCGAGGAGAAGCTCTTTGTTGACGTAGATTCTCGATGCGCCCTTGAGCGTCTTTTCGCCCGCAGTGCTCTTGTCTGAAGGCGACGGCACTGGCCGTATTCGCACCTCGACGAATTTCATGGTGACAGGCGTTGATGTGGGTGCATGGGGGTGTTGCATGGGTGCTGTGCGGCGAGACGGGCGTTAAAAAAAAGTTTCGTCCCGAAAGGGAAACTTATGGCTTGGCGTTGAGTACGTGTATAAGTACGCGTATCTCGTACTGGTTATAATTCTCTCTTTAACCTCTGGGGGACAGGTAGCCTACCCAGGTGCTTTGTTATTACTCACAGTGGGGTATTTAGGTATGCAGGTCCCCTGCTCTGGGACAATGGCAATAGTATAGTCCTCAGATGTTGGGGAGGGGGGGTGGCTATTGACATCCTACTTGGGATAACCGGACATAGGAAGACTCAGGCTTATTACTCTGTCCAGGTAGGCAAGGTACTTAGGTAGTACAAAGCCCAGCAGGCAAACTCCTGCTGGACATGGATTTAAAATCAACAGGATAGTCTACCTAGGATATTGGGGTCTGAGATAGGCCGATGGACTTTTTTTTGGGTTGATATATGAATCGTCCAGTTCATACCGACTTTCCCCTGAGTGGGATCCCGTCAAGGGGGACCGATGTACCGACGTACCGATGTACCCAGGTATCCAAGTAGCCCCCCTGTGCCCCAAGTAGCAGTACCTGCCGTGCGCCGACAAGCTCGGAAACTTTCGCGGCTCGAACTCTCATAGCTCTCTTTTTTCCCACCTCCGGCGAACATCTCCAAAGCTACCATCCAAGCCTGAACCCGACCGACAGGACGGCTCCGATGTCAGCGACCTCGCTCCCCACGTCACGAATGAGTCGGGTATAGCAACTCGTTGCATTGATGCTGCGTGGGAGGCGACTGCCATTGCCGCAGTCTCCATTGTCACGATGGAGGACCACAGCACCTGCGCCTCGCCTGCGCCGCGACCCAGCGAGAGCTGCCCACTTCACAACGTCCGCTCTGCGACGCGACGACAATTCACATGACGAGAAGCCCACAGCGACACCGGGAACGGAAAATGGGCAACCCGCGCGAGGCGCGCGACAAAAAATCCGTATACGCAAGATCCGGGCATACGGCGATGATTGGGCACTTTACCAAGGCCTGCGCGGTGCACAGCCCACTACGCGGCACGTTATAGCGAGTATTGGAGGAAGCAGACCTTTTGGCGATCTCAACGAGTACGAGCAACACCTTGCCAGAGGGCTTGGCAGACGGCAAAGCCTCGCTGCAGCGAAGCGCCTTGATTCACCTCAACGAGCCAAGCAGCCGGACGACCACCGCCCCCGAAATTCTCAGCCCGGGCCCGAGTCTATGAAGGTCTGGGAATATATGGTTGAAGTTAGAGCCCGGCGTCTTAAACACAAGGACCCAGAGACAAAGCGGGCGCCGACCAGTGTCGCTGAAGGCAAGTTGAGTGACAAGCAGCCATCTCACGTCAAGCCGGTGTTCTTGGAGGAAATTGTCGGCCTCCCAGGCACCATAGCTCCCGACCCGAAGGCTTCCATTGGGAGTCCCGCCGAACCAAGTCAATCTCAAGGGGAAGTGGATTCTAAACCAGGACCCGAATCGTGGACGCCGACGTTCCCCGGAGTCAACGGCGCCCTCACTCAGCAGTACAAATTGGTCGAGTACGGACGCAATCCCCTGTCCAAGCCTAGCTTATCTGATGTTCGGGAGGCTCTATCCCTAAACTCACCACATCGGGCCAAGCCAATTGGTGCAGCGCAGGATCCCGGTGGACTTCTTGCGACTGCAGCAGAAATCGGCCCAGCTGAATCCCTCCAGAAATCAATCACTGATGATCCTGTGTTAATGAGAGCGCGGTCGCTAGCGGAAATGCTTCCGTCCTCGAAACGGTCACCCTTGCGGCCTAAAGATCCTTCAGGGCCGAGATTTCGTCTTGTGCTTTCCCGGGTGACGACTCCTAAAAAAGCCACTAGGATCCCACAGCCATCCGAAGTCAAATCGAAGACCCTAGAAAGCCATATGAGCGAGTTACAAATCGAAGATGAGACCAAGCAGCCAGGGCAGCCCCAGAAAGGACCGCTTGAGCTCTCCGGTCCGAATTCGGTCAAGCCTGAGGCTGCTGATCTAGAGCGAAGACAAGCGCCCCATACGATGGAGGCACAGCGAGATGGAGGCCTAGTAGGCAATCAGGAGGTCCGAGTCTCTCAAGACGAGGGTCACCGACTTGTTGAGCCGGCCCAGCCTCTGCCAGACAATCGATCCGTCTATGAAAAGCTTTTCGCGGAGCAGGAGCGAACGAGGGCCACTGGCCCCGGACTGGAATACGCCAAAATCAAGATTGCCGAGAAGGCAGCGAAAAGAAAAAGGCCGAGCGCCGCAGACCCACAGAGTGCGTCGGAGACTGCCCCCCGAGATGGCTGGGATTCCAGACATGGGCTATCGATATTCCATCAGCTTTTCCCAGAAAAGGCCCGATCAGAGACGGGAAAGAGCGAGCAAGGGCCCCCTCGCACCTCGCACGGCTCGCTACAGCCGCCTCCAAATTCCATCATGGTCTCGTTGCGAAACGAAATCCGCAACTGGCTGCCGGAGGAAAAGCGGGACGACGAGAATCTCCCCAAACCTGGAGAACACGGATCCCACTCGACCGTGGTCGTCATCTCCGGCACGAGCCCCTCGCTCATGGACACGGACTTCTACCGCATCGCGCCGGAGGGCAAGCACGTGGAGGGCTGGGCCGGCGGCCTGGCCAAGGTGGTCCAGGCGCACGACTCGGTCAGCTACGAGCCCCTGGGCCAGTACTACCTCATGTTCCACTCGCGGCCGTCGGCGCTGGCGTACGTGGACGAGTTCCGGCGCCTGCACGAGCTGAGCCGCAGGACGCTGCACGCGCCGGCCGCCTCGGGCCGCGAGGTCGCCCGGGGCGCCCTGGGCGCCGCGCCCGCATCGCCGCAGCCCTTCCTGACGGATGCGGAGCGCGCCGCCGTGCGGTCCTTCACGCTGTGCCCGCCGCACGTGACGCCGCACGTCAGCGTGCGCATGTGGAACACGCAGCTGGTGCGCGAGCTCGCGGCCAAGTCCAGCATCGCCGACCTGCTCCCCGCGCTGCGGCCCGAGGGCGGGCCCGGCGCCCCGCCCCCCGCCCGCGTGCTCCTCAGGCTCACGTCGCCCGACGGCCAGCACGGCGAGGGCCGCGGCGGCCTCACCCCGGACGAGCTGTGGCTGACGCTGCGCGACGACGGCCGCGAGCGCGGCGCCCCCTGGGTCCTCGCCAACCTGTCCGAGGGCATCATGCCCGTCCGGCCGCGCTTCATCTCGGAGCACTACAAGATCACCGTCAAGGCGGAGCCCGTGCCCGTGCCCCTGGACGAGCCTCGCGGGGTCGGCGGCGGCGGCGAGGAGGAGGACGACGACGCGGGCGGCGACGGGCGGCGGTCGGTCACCGGGCCGGCGCCGTCCTCCTCCGAGAAGGGGCAGGAGGGAGCCGGCGCCGCGGCGGTGGACAGGAACGCGCGCTTCAGGCGGTTCGTCCTGACCTTTTCGCAGCCCGCCATCGCGAGGCGGTTCGTGCGGTGCTGGCACAAGCGGGTCGTGTACGACGCGCTGCTCGACCGGAGCGTCGTGGTTGATGCTATTGCGATCATGTAATGAATGATGCGCGGGTAGGGCCGTTGGGAGGCGGGGGACTGTATGCATATACCAATCACTCTTATATACCAATCAATGTGCATGCATGTATGGGACGGGACTAGATACCCCCGTAGATATCGAGAGATACATGAACGAGCGAAGACAAGACGGGAAGTGAAACGACTTGGACTATCCCATCTTGACTAAACAGAGTGAGCCAGCCCCCTTGAGAGACGCGGTGTATATATATTGGCCGCTCGCTGCACACTGACCGAGCCTTTCCTTCAGCAACGGGATCGTGTGTACCGGGCGAACCAACACTCAAAAACTCTCATCCCTTCCTCATGGGCCTACTCTTCTTCATTCGCAACAAAAAGTTTCCCAACTATGTATGCTGCTCCCGGACCGAACTCACTGTTTTAAGCTTTGGGGAAGGTTGGCCACCCCCACGTCACACACCCCCCCCCCCTCAGAACGCGTTCAGCAGCCCTGGTTCGTTCCCATTATCATCACAACAGGGCAGCAAGAGCCTTCTACTACATCAGACACCTCCGTCGATGGGAAGGCGGGGGGGGGGGGGCGCCTTTTCTACGCAGCGACAATGTCGAAGTCATGCCTACACCACCTACCGAGCAATTCCGGAGCGGCATCAAGCAACTCGTACTATGAGCACCAAATACTCCTTTTTTTTTTTGGAACAAGATGTATTTGCAACCCAGATATAGCCACTAACTCCGTTTGCTTCCAAGTATTGACACTTGCCGTTTGCCTCCGCGGGAAAAAAAAATGATGGTGGTAAATAAAAGAAAACACGAAAGGTTGGTGGGGGAAAGAGGAACTCTTCTTTCTTTCCTTGCTCGCTCTCTTTCCCTTCTCTTCCTCTTTCTCTGGTCTTCTTTCTTCGCCCTGAAGGTAGCAAACAACATCGGGTTCCGCGGCTTCGGTTGCCCCCGAGCCCCTTACTGTGGCCCCCATCAGCAGCCCCTGAGGCTACCGGCTGCATTTCGTGAAGGGTGGTGGTGCGCCAGCAGTGCTCATAGCGCTCGCAGAGGCATCCTCTATCTGTCGTCAGTGTCCTGAACCCCATCCCAAGGGCCGTAATTGATCAGTGCCGTGCTCGGTCCGCACCAGTTCCCATTCCGTTATGCCTGGTTACATATAACAACGCAGGCAGGCCCTCGGTGAATTCTCGCATCTTCCAACATCACACTTTCGCTGGCGGCCCTGTTGTCGAGTCGCTGAACCCCACACGCCGGCCAGCAAATGACCGGGTTGGGCCCACACCAACATCCCAGGTTGCCCTCGAGCCCACACCGCTTCGGATCCCCCCACTCAAACCCACCGCGCCGCGGTGGCGCCGCCGCTCTAGCAGCACTTGCTCCCGGAGTTCTCGGAGCTGCCTGCGACGTTGACGCCGGCGCCGCCCGCGGCGACGTCGTTCTTGGAGGTGTCGATGATACGCTTCTTAATATCGGAGGCGAGGCTGTAGAAGGCCTTGTCGATGTTGATGTTGCTCTTGGCCGAGACCTCGAGGAAGGGGATGCCCAGCTCGTCGGCCAGGGCCTGGCCCTGCTCGGTGGACACGGCGCGCTTCTCCTCCCAGTCGCACTTGTTGCCAATCAGGATCTTGTTGACGCCCTCGGTAGCGTGCTGCTCCACGTTTGCGAACCAGGTCCGGATGTCTGTATGTGCGGGAAAGTTTCCCACGGTTAGCATTGGCCCTTCATTTCTTGTTCCGCCATGTGCTTGTATCCAGTCTCTTTCCCAGGTGGGCTGCGGTGGTGCATAACCCCTGGTTTAACCCAACCCCCTGCTCGAAAATGCACGTACTGTTGAAGGACCGCTCGTCTGTGACATCGTAGACCAGCAGGATGCCCATGGCGCCGCGGTAGTAGGCGGTAGTGATGGTACGGAAGCGCTCCTGGCCGGCGGTGTCCCAAATCTGCAGCTTGACCCGCTTGCCATCGAGCTCGATCGTCCTAATCTTGAAGTCGATGCCGATAGTGGTGATGAAGGAGGGCGTGAACGAGTCCTCGCTGAATCGCAGCAGGCAGCACGACTTGCCCACGCCGGAGTCGCCGATGAGCAGCAGCTTGATCTGTCAGGGGGTAGAAAGAAGGTCAGCCGGGGGTGTTGGAATTGGCGAGAGTGGTTGTGCCGAGGCATCATGATCTGGTGGTGGTCGACTGGAAAGACTGGGACGCCTCGCTAGAGGGTCTAAGCCGTCTGCATGTCCGTCCGCCTGAGACTGTCTGACTGCTGGGGTTTTCGTTGCCAGCCAAATAGGGGGTGAGGACTCGGCTGGTCACCGTTGGGCTTTATCGCATTCGGTGACATGTGGGCTGGACAGAAGGTGGACGTGGCTCTTTCTGGACCGCGGCGGAGCAAGACGCAGGGGCACGTACCAAAAAGTCATAATTTCTGTTGCTTGCCATGTTGAAGGACGTGGGAGCACCGCTAGGGATGCTATATTTCTAGAGAGTGTCGGTCGATTTGTTGTTGTTGTTGGAGGGTAAGCGGGCGGGGGGACGGAGAAAGATGGCAGGCAGTTGGCGGGTTGTTGGAAGGAGGGATGGTGATCCAGAATAGGATAGTCTGGCAGCAGCAGCAGCGGTGGCAGTGGCAGCAGGCAGGCTCAAGGTGGGATGGATGGTCCTGGTCTGGCTTGGCGTCCCTTTTTTTTGCCTTGTCGGGTTCGCTAGTAGCCGAAACGGTGTCAGCAAGAGCTACACAGAGTGTGAGTGTGTGAGTGTGCCTGTGAGTGTGCCCGTGAGAGTGGGTGTGTATTAGGTAGGGGGGGAGGTGTAAGGAGGCAGTCAGTCAGTCAGTCAGTCAGCCAGTCAGTCTAGGTACCGTACCGTAATGGGACAAGACAAGGTTCAGGGCTCGCAGATGTGATGTGTCGTGCAGGAGAAAGAAGGTTTGGAAGGAAGCTTGTCAGGGCAGACAGGAAAAAAGATGGGCGGTTGATGAAGGAGAGAGTAGATGCAGATGCAGACGCAGGCGCAGATGCCAGGTTTGGGTCTGGTTGCTGGTGGTGGAGGAGCGCCTGCCGCAGCGCCTCGGAGTAGACGAAGATGGGGTGTGGATGCGTTGGGTTGCGCTGCGGTTGAGCCTTGTCAACTTGGAGTTACGTGTTAGCCTTTTGGGGGGGCCCTTTTTGGGGGGGGGATGGGGGGGATGGGGGGGATGGGGGGTCCATGAGTCTCCAGAATTCCTCCTCCTCCCATTCTCCGTACTCCGTTCTCCATTTGTGGAACAGGGGCTCTCTCTCTCTACTCCAGACCACCTCCTAACCCATCTCTCTTAATAGTCACCGCCTCATAAATAAAACAGAAACCTAATCTGCTACATAGTTGTTAGCCTTCACACAGAAAAAACACAGTCATCCTCCGGTCCAGACCGACTCGTGCCCAGGGCTTCCCAGGAGCGACATAGGTACCCGAACAACTGTCAAGCCCCAAGCCCCAAGGCCCTGGCCCCCCTCCACTCAACTTTGGCGACCATCCAAGCCACTGACGCCACGCGTTCGACTCGACTCTACCACCGACGAGCCACTTCCGAGAGCCTGGCAGCTGGTTCCCCGTGACCGAAACTTTGCTCTAGATCGTCAAGGTTTGACAAAACCGTCCTTGCTAGCTCATAACCTGCAATAGTGACTAGGTTAAGTAGACTAGAACCAAGTGCAATGGACGTCACATGCTTGCACCTTGGGTGGCAAGCAAATCCCAGTGTCTGTCTACCTACTGCTATGTTTTGTTATCACATCACCATGGGAACGAAAGGCCCTTTGAATATGGTAAACATGTTATGTCATGTTAAGTATTCGTGCTGTTGACATATTTCGATGGCAGTCTGTACATAGCAAAAGCGTCATAGTGGTTTATGGATTTGACAATTGTTTATATGTAGTGACAACGTAATCTCTCCCACACGCAGGTCTTGCCTCCCTATGAGCACTACGTCTTCAGTCCACACCCGTCGTAGCAGACATCCCCGCCACCAGTACCCTCACCCCCTAGTTGGCACGCAACCACCTGGCATAAGCCCACCGGATCCTGTCCAGCGCCCTGACCTGGATCTGGATCCCCTTGCCGTTGGCCACGTCCTCGAGGTCCTCGAGGAACTCGCTCTCCACCTCGCGCGGCATCAGGCCCCCGGCCCGCACCAGGTTCCGCAGGATGTGCACCTCCGTCACCAGCAGCCCGTGGTCCTTGTAGCCCAGGATGCCGTTGACGGGCGTCGCCTCGGTGAAGATGCGGTCGATGTTGCGCAGCGTCCGCACGCACCGGCCCACCCGCTCCCCCTGCTGCCGGGCCCCGCGCCGGTTGCTCAGCAGCGCGCCCCGCAGGTACGACAGCACCGTGATGGACACCAGGATGCCCGGCGTCAGGCCCACGAACCCGAACACGAGCTCCTGCGACCGGAGGAGGGCGTCGATCCCACTGATGGCCACCTCGAGGTCCACCTTGGTCTTCTGCACCTGGATCAGCAGGCTCCTGACCAGGTCGCCCTTTACCGCCCCGACAAAGGGCTTCCGGAGGTCTCGCTCGTATGCCTTGAGGACGGGGGTGACGTCGCCCTCCTTAACCTTGTCGCGGATCTCGGCGATCTGGGTCTCGGTCAGGGGAGAGGACGAGTCCGCGAGGCTGGGCCTGTCCGTTGCGAAGTCCACCACCATCCGCTCCAGGCTTTCGCGGTCGGCCTTCAAGCTGTCGCGGCTCATGATGGCGATCTCGGATTGGGAATCATGTCGGATGGTGCCGATGACCTTCCGCACTGGCTCCACCACCCAGTTGAACCAAAAGTCCCGGGTGGTCACGCCCAAGTCGCGGATCCATTCGATGATGTCGGCTTTGCGGTTGACCAGGAAACGAAGCAGTGTAGAGGAAGATACCAAGAGGAGGCCCGCGGGGAGCCAATACCTGACGAGCGGGGACGGGCGGCCGTTGGCGGCCACGACCTTGTTCGTCTCCACCACGTGTCCGGGGATACGCTCCTCCAAGATGGAGAGCAGCCTCCTCGCCACTATAGCGGGCTTGTTGACCATCTCGTCGGCATGGATCGACAGATCGGGATCTTCCTCGATACCAGCGAAGACCTTGTCCTCAAACTCCGACACGCGGTGCTCCAGGTTCGATGCATCTCGGAGTACCAGGTCCATCAGGGCGACGCTCCGCTCCACGACGCCGCGCAGCTCGGCACTGTGGTCTCGGACGTCGCTCTTATCGTCGTCGATCTCAAAGTTGAGGCCTTCGTCCACCAAGACACCCAGCCCGGTGGCCGTCATCTCGCGAAGCCTCTTGAGCTGCAACTGCTTCTGCTTGGCTTCGGATCGGCACAGTGATACCGTAGAGAACATTTTGCGCTGGACATCCTTCAGGGACCGCTCCATGACGGTCTCCCGCACGATCGAGTAGAAGCGGCCCCATCGCCGGGCCAGACCGTCGCTGTCCGACTGTGGTGACCTGCTGAACATGCCGGCGCGCCGCGAGAAGGTTGAGCGTATCCTGCTTTCCTGGTAGATGTCCTTGCCCCATGTCCACCAGCGCATGGGCGAGGTCTGGACTGCGTAGAGACTGCTGTAGGTATAGGAGCCGAGGACCTGGTCCCAGTACCAGATGTCCTGGCTAAGCGGGATGATCTGATCGAGGAAGGTGTTCAGAATCAACCCATAGGTCTGCGTGGTGGCCTTGCTGACGAGCAGCCACTCGACCTCGTACTCATACTGGCTCTTGGCCTCGAGGAGCTCTGAACGCTCATCGGCAGTAGCGAGGCCGGACTGGTGAAGAAGGTCGGTGATGCTTGCAGCAGGCAGTATGGCAGCGGACGTTGTAGAGAGCCGCTTCACGATGCGCAGCAGATCATTGACCCTCGGGGATGAGAGGTCGGCCGGGGCTAAGCCACGGGCGCCGATCTCGGGGCTACCGTCATCCTGCTCCTCAACGGCGTCTTCCGAATCAACCAGAGGGTTCAGAAGGATACGGTCTATCTGGGCGTCGACGCGCCGAACTTGGCTGTGTAGATGTCAGAAATATAGGTTTCCCTGTGTGAGAGATACGCAAAGAGACAGGCGGCATAATAGCTCCTAAGCCGGGAGGCGGGGGGGGGGGGACCTCTCAACGTAGCGAGGTGATCCCGGGATATGGGATGGGATGAGTCTCGGGCGGGGATTTGGGCTCAAGGGCCGACTTACTCGGTCACAATCGACATGTTGACCTCAACGGTACCCGAAAGGCATCACCGGAGAAGTGCACCGTGCTCCTGCTCCTGCTCCTGCACCTGGCACCTGGCTCCTGTTCCGTGTTCCGTGCTGTGCTGCGCTGCGTGCTGTGCTCCGTGCTCTTGGTAGTGTAGGGGTGTAGTGGCTGTGGGTGGGTGCGAGGCTGACGGCAGATGGAATAGGGCAGGCTTAGGTGCTCCTGGTGCTGCAACGGCAAAACGCGCGGAGGGTGGCGATAGGTGGGATCAGGCCACGCAAGATTGGCCCTCGGAAGACAGCACAACCGAGGAAGGCGAGGGAAGGTCGGTGGAAGGAAAAGGTGGGTCACTGTCACTGCAGAGGAACCTCCCTGGCCTCGATGTCGCTCATCAGGTGGAATGGGGGACTTCGGGGACTTCAGCAGCTCAGAGCGGGTCTCTGTTTTTTCTGACCTCACCCGTGTGTGAAAGGGGAGCTTTGACGCGGTCAACAGACAGCGACAGGAAAAAGGAACCACCACCGGGTGCTTGCTTGCTTGCTTAGAAAGCAACCACAGAAGCCTGACAGAACATCAACCAGAAAAAAGACAGCAGCAGGATCTCCATAGATCCATAGAAGAGGGGATTTGTTGGGCCTTTTTTTCTATGTGCGTCTGTCTGGCTCTATGTAATGTGTGTGGGCCAGTGAGCGACGTGGTCTACACTAACAGCTGGCAAAGTTTGTGGCTTTCTAAGTTGACGAGAGACGGACGTCGGGACGTCAGACGTCATCAACCTCGCAGCGACGCCCGCAGAGCCTCAGCACACTCAAGGCTCCTGCCGCTGCTGCAGCAGCTGCGGGTTTGTTCTGGTTGGCTGGGGAGAAGTTGGGACAAGACAAGCCACCACTCCTCTCAAAAACCAGGAGAGCCTTGTGGTTTGGTTGTCTAGACTCTCGATCTAGTCACCTAGTAGTGTAGCTCCAACAGGCCCAGATGGACTTGTCAAATCCAATCCTGCGGGTCGGGGACTCGCCAGGATGGCTGGCGAGGACCACAAACATTCGATCGCAGGGGCCCCTCATCAGTCGAGCCGGAACCCTCACCGCCCGGCAGCTCATAAGCCACGATTGAGCGAGCTCATCGAAAGGTGGTGGCATGAAGGGAGGAACAGGATTTGCCGCTGCCAATCATGGGGCCCAGAAGTCGAAGCCGGCCGATCTGCAGCTGTTGTTGGGTTGGCGGGCAGGCGGGAGAGGCGCCAGGCGCAGCACCGAGATGTTCCTGGGACTAGTGCTCGCACTTGGTGGGGCCGGAAGACGGAATCGCACTCTGGGCCATCTGCTCATTCTGAGATTGGGTGGGCCGCCCATTGGCTGACGCCCGTCCACCCCAAAAGCTCCGTCGCCTGCCCTGCAGGGGTTTGCCCGTCGTACCCCAAATAATAAAACGGCCCTGGCAGAACCTTTTCGGTTACCTTTCTCGCCTCTACAAGCTCAGGATTGTTGAGGAGACATAGTCACACAGTACCTCTCCTCCCGCGAACCACGAACGCCTCAACCTGACCTGGGCCCAATACACTCTCAATTGGCTCTTGCTGAGGACAACACCCGCACTATGGCCACCGTCGTGTACGTACAACAAACAGCCTGACAAGAACGCTTTGGTGTCTTGTCTTGTCCCTTGGCTCCGAGACCCCGAGGAGCAAAAGGCGAAGAAGCGCGCACAGTACTAACATTCCATGTCTTCCCAGGAGCTCGACGCTCTCTGCCATCAACTCCACAGTCGCCAGTGGGTTGAACTCGTCATCGCCAGTCGACTACTTCTCCGTCTTCGAGGAGGTCTCCAAGATCAATGTCCAGCTCAGCGTCGTCGAGCGCCTCTGGGCCTCGTGGTATCTGTACATGCAGAATGACACCCTCGCCACCGGCATCATGTCCTTCATGATGCACGAGATCGTCTACTTTGGCCGATGCCTGCCCTGGGTCATAATCGACGCCATCCCCGCCTTCAACAAGTACAAGATCCAGAACGTGAGTGTTGTTCCCGGCCGCTGGCAGCCTTTTGCTGTGCTCTCGAGAGGTGTGGCCGGACAATGACTGACCCGCGCGCCCACAGCAAAAACTGCCCACATGGAAGGAGCAGTTCGACTGCGCCGCCCTCGTCTTCCTCTCCCACGTCACCGTCGAGCTCCCCCAGATCTGGCTCTTCCACCCGATCGCCACCTACTTCGGCATGGACTACGGCGTCCCCTTCCCCAGCATCGTCAAGATGGCCTACCAGATCGCCATCTTCTTCATCATGGAGGACGCATGGCACTACTGGTTCCACCGTGCCCTGCACTACGGCCCGCTCTACAAGAACATCCACAAGCTGCACCACACCTACTCGGCCCCCTTCGGCCTCGCCGCCGAGTACGCCTCCCCCATCGAGGTCATGCTACTCGCCCTCGGCACCGTCGGCTCCCCCATCCTCTGGGTCTCCCTCACCGGCGACCTGCACCTCTTCACCATGTACGTGTGGATCGTCCTGCGCCTCTTCCAGGCCATTGATGCCCACTCGGGCTATGACTTCCCCTGGAGCCTGCGCCACTTCCTGCCCATCTGGGCCGGCGCAGACCACCACGACACGCACCACGAGAAGTTCATTGGCAACTACGCCTCCAGCTTCCGCTGGTGGGACTACTTCCTGGACACCGAGGCCGGAGAGGTCGCCAGCAAGGCACGCAGGGAGAAGAAGCTGGCCGCCATCCGCGCCAAGAAGGCCCAATAAGCGTCTTTCGGCTGGGGGGGGAGGGTTCCTCATCATCCGGCGGCGTGTGGAACTCCGTGTCGCACCCGAGCTGGGGAAATTCCGGCTTTCCACCATTGGACAGCCGCGCAGATCGACGTGTTGAGCATGTCGTATGAATGTACTGGGAAACGAGGAATCTAGAAGTTCGCACGACTCAGCCAGATAGATGAGTACAACTCATCGTGCGGCAACACATGACCGCGAGACGTGATAGAGAGGGTGGCGTCCTCAGGAGCTAAAAAAGCCCGCCTGTATATAGCAGTCTGCCCGCCGCCATTCGCTCGGCACCGCTTTTAGAATAATACTAGTAATACATGTGAATGAACGAAGAACTTGACACGAGACGCGATGCATCGAAGTGGGATCCCACGTCTACTGCCAGGTTGCTGCGGCCCCGCCCCCCATCCTCAGCTCGACTTCTTGGGCGTGCAGCAGTCCCCGGACGTAGAGGCGACGCGGTCGGCCAGCCCCTTCAGCTGGCAGCTCTGCCCACCGCCGCCCTCTGCAGCCTCCCCCTCCTCCTCCTCCCTGACCTCCCCGAAGCTCCGCGCGTACGCGTCGCAGATGGCCGCCAGCTCCGTGTCCTTGGCCGACAGGCCGGGCGGGCTGTGCGTGGTCCAGCGGACGAAGGTGGTGTTGTAGACCTGTTATGCCCCCCCCCCCTTTTTGTCAGCTCACGATGAGTTTTTTAGTTTTTTTTTGAATGAGGGATGTTAAACTCTTATCGTGTCTGCGCAGCAGAGCAGAGCACAGCACAGCAGAGCACAGCAGAGGCAGGGAGGAAACTCGGGTTTTTGCCCCGGCACACGCACGTTGGACCACTCCGGGTGGTGGTTCTTGATCTTGCACTGCAGCGACACGGCCGTCATGAAATCCTGGGGGGTTCGCGAAGGAGGGGGTGAGAGTCAGCCAAGTCAAGTCAAGTTTCCAAACCAACCAACCCCCCCGGTGTGCACCGCACCGCACCGAGCGGCTGGTATGGTTTTTTTTTTTTTNGGGGGGGGGCAAGTAAGTAAAACGAAATGTTACTTACCCATGTCTTGGCGAACGTCTTGAACTTGAAGGACCGCTCGACGCCCTGCCCGTCCGCCGTCAGGGCCCACCTGTTGTCCGCCAGGAGAGACTCCAGCTCCATCGCCAGGCGCAGCTCGTCCGAGCCCTTGGAGAACTTTGGCGCTGCTGCTGCTGCTGCTGCTGCCATGGCGGCTGTCTTGGAGAATGAGCGGGCGGGGATGGTGGGCTGTAGGTGTGGCGATGCTCGGAATACTGGCCTCAGGGTTCTGAGTGCTTTCATTGTGGTCTGAGAGTTTCAAGCCTACAGTTGGACGATGAATCTCTCGGGATTCTCTTGGGGATAGAAATCGGGGCAGGTGAGGTTGTTGATGGGTGTTCTGAGAAGTGTATGCAGCATTACGTAAGAAGGCTGGGTAACTTCATCCATTCCGAAATCCTGGCTCAAGAAGTTCAGAAGGGCAAAATTCATAACAATACTTAAGTCATTAGGAATAACAAACAGTGTGGTACTTATGGTCCTTCCTGAGATCATCATCATCATTATCATCATCATCACTGTCACTGCCATTACACTGTCGTCCGACGTCCAGACCTCAACCAACCTCGCGGGATGTGACTGCACCAAGCAGGGCCACCCCTCTGTCCCGCTTCATGCTGCCCATGGACCCCGCTGTCATTTTGCCTGCTTGACCGCAAAGGGCCCTCGCCGCGCCGCCGCGCGCCCTATCTGGAGCTCTGGGCCTGGTCTCGCCGCCGAAGGTAGTCGCAAAGGGCGAGGCAAGCCGAGGATGCAAACAGGACCCACAGCAGGCCATGGTCGGCCTCGCAACGCCTGCAGGCGTTCACCAAGGAATCCGCTCCCTCGACGCCCTCGAGGTCCGCGACGTACTTGATATCGCCGCAAGAGTTGACCAACCTGGAGAGGTTGACAATCCAGGCTATGCCTCCGGCCAAGTGGAGCAGGGCCCCCGTGCAGTCTGCGACGAGCGGGACGATGATGGGGACGATGTCGAAGTACAGGGACGTCAGGCCGAGAACACCGGTGAGGGTGCCGTATACTCCTAGGAAAGTGCTGTAGCGGGTCGTCCTGAACCCGCGCCCTTCCACGAAGAGTGATTCCAAGACCAAGCTGCATGCTTCTACCTCCTGGATTTTCAGACAGACTCTCTCGTTGACAAGGCTGGCGGAGAGGCCGAGGACGGCCAAGGCGAGGATGATCTGGGAGGGGTCAAAAAGGGTTCGTCTGGAGAACTGAGGGTTGGGATCATGTAGGTACCTGAGGACCACGCAGGCACAGGGAGAGGTTTGCTAGCATCATCTTGCTGGCTGAAATCCTCTAATCCTCCCAAGTGCTTGAGTTCGAAGGCGGCTTGGAACCAAGGTAGACAGACTATTGTCTGAGAAACACCACCAGATCGGTTGAACCTGGATACCGTTGAGAGATTGGAAAGAAATTCGGACTTGGCTGCGCTCAGGCGATCAAGAAATCTTGGACCCTCGGGGGCGGGCTGGATACAGGGTCGGCGGCTCATACACACAAGATGGCTCATACACAGGGCAGGCAGGTGTTGTGGCCGTGATGGTGCGAAACTTCGGGGTGGATGATGGGCAGGAAGGGCAAGAGAATTGAAAAAATGGCCTGAGAGACAGATCCAGGAAGGGACAGGACAGCCCGGGGCCGCCGTTCCCTTGTTGCATTTTCAACCTTCCCCTCGCGAGCTCCTTCCACCCATCGAGGCAACACAGATCCGTTCGCACAAGGGGCCTTCCAGTTCGGGCCGAAGAGGAAAACTCCCCCCCCCCTCGCGAGATTCGATGGGTTGATCGCGTAGTTTGCTTGGTTACAGCCGGCGGGTCGTGACGATGCTGGCCCGCGCACGCCCATTTTTACGTCCTGGTTCGTCCCGGCTCGTCTAAGCACGGAGCTGGGTGTTGCACAGGGCGGGAAGGGGCAAGCACGGTTGAGGCGTCACTCGGGCTGGGAAGGAAAAATACTGACACATAGGTACGGAGTGGTTCGCGTTGAGCTTGGAGGCTTGCCATACAGGTGACGGGTGTGCTGTTAGCAGAGAGTGGTATTGTGTGACACTTTCGCGCCGGAGTGAACCCGAGTTTTTTTTGGTCAGCGGCCTCTCAAATCGCGCTAGTCAATTTCATAGACAGCCTGATGGGCTTCAAAGGGGGGTTTCCATGACTGATGATCATGGACGGCTGTCGCGAAGGTATTTGATGTTGGTCCGAAGGTGGAAGCCGAGCGTGTCATATGAACTCCAGGTTGCTTTCCCAGCTCAAAAGTAGACCCAATTACCAGCCCGAGCAAGTGTAATTAAGGGATTGATCATGCCCCTTTTTAAGTTTGAGCTCGCATTGATCCATCTTCTCGACGCGTTTTCTCATCGGTTCTGGGAAGACGGTTTTACCTAGGGTTGAATTCATCTTCACGTGTAAGTGGGCGTCGTATGGGGGGAGACGCGGGCCCTGCGATGGCTCCCAGCCAAGATGCAGGATAATAACTTGCCACAGACACAGCCAGAGAGGAACTTCTATTGTTACCTATTGAATGTATATGCTATCAAATTTTGAATTGAACGTTATCATTCGTAAGGGCAAATTAGCTTCTGCTCCTTTTGGTGACAGTTTGGTGTCTGGTTACGAGGTGCCCATACACCCGGACCCCTGCAGAAATTGTGAGCAGACTCTTGGGCACACAGAAAAACTGCCATTTTCACAAAAAGCATACCCCGGAACTGCTAGGAACTTTCATTTACCTGACTATCCAGCTGGCAAGGGACTTCTCTGAGTCGGTGGTGGTGGTGGTGGTGTTGTTGTTGTTGTTGCTGCGAGGGTTAGGCTTCGCTTGTCTAGGGACTTATACCTACCTCACTTTGGCTGTCCTATAGTTGCCGTCCCCACTTGGGAGCTGCAGGTCGTCGCACCCCACAGTGAGCATCCCTCACAGCAAACACAACAGCCTCGACCCTTGGCCATGAGAACGCGCCCCAGCCCAGCCCTGCCGTCATTAGCGGCAGGGCAAGCAAGCTCCCAGCTTGCGCTCACCACCAGCAGATCCTCAAGACGCCTTCGGTCAAAGCGAGCTCCAACACCACGTCCAGTACCGCGTTCAATTTCTTCCAAGCATGTCCCAATTTCTTTCCTCCTGTCGTGATACCCTTTGAACTCTGCTGTGGAACAACCACATTTCGCAACCCCGTCGGTATCGCAATGGCACCTTCAGCCATCTACGAACCGCTCCCTGCGACGAGAGGGCCGAAGGAAAACCTACCACCACCGAAAACGTACCCTGTCAAGGAGCTCAAGTTCAACAAGATTATACCACCACAGCCTGACGGCCGCGAAAAGGCACTCCAACAGCCGGAGGGCACCGCTGCAATTGTAATAGATAATGGTACGCCACCTCGTTCCTCTCCTCCGTTTGCGCGACCGGCGCCGGCCCGACGCTGAACACTGACACTGGCCATGATCCGGAACAGGCTCCTCCTCAGTCCGTGCAGGATGGAGCTTCGAAGACACACCTCGGTTTGCCATACCGCCCATCATGGCAAAATACCGCGACCGGAAGCTGGGAAAGACTTTCTCCTTCGCCGGGCTGGACTGCTACTCCGACACCACCGCAAGAGGCCACATACGCAATGCGTTCGAGCAGGGCACGGGTATAGTCAGCAACTGGGATGTCATGGAGCATGTGCTCGACTACTTGTTTCTCAAGCTAGGCATGAACGGCGCCGAGGGTAATATCGACATGCACATCGTTATGACCGAGGCCGTTGCGAATTTGCCATACTCGAGGAAGTGTGAGTCTCCGTAGCAAAACACTGACCCACGGGAGATACAGCGCTGACAGGGAGCCAGGTATGACCGAGGTCATCTTCGAAGGCTACGGCGCCCCTAGCCTGGCCTACGGGATCGACTCCCTTTTCTCGTACCGACACAACGGGGGCAAGACCGGCCTTGTCGTGTCGTCTTCCTACAGTGCCACACACCTGATACCAGTCTACAGCCAAAAGCCGATGCTTGCACAGGCCATCCGCCTGAACTGGGGTGGCTACCACGCTGCCGACTACCTGATGAAGCTGCTACGCCTCAAGTATGACCACTTCCCCGGCAAGATGAACCTCTCACAGGCCGAGTTTATGGTGCAGGATCACTGCTACCTCTCAAAGGATTACGATAACGAGTTGGCGACATACCTCGACTGGACTGGCCTGGAAGACCGCGAACGAATCATACAATACCCATACACGGAGGAGGTCATCGTTCAAAAGTCAGAAGAGGAGCTGGCAAAGATTGCAGAGCGCAAGAAGGAGAGTGGCCGTCGACTGCAGGCACAAGCCGCTAAGATGCGGCTCGAGCGCCTGATGAAGAAGGAGCAGGATCTCGAGTACTACAAGGATGTTCAACGAAGGCTTGTGGATCAGAACAAGAAAGAGACGAAGCGAATCCTGGACGACGCCGAGGTAAAAGACGAGAACCAGCTGGCAAAGATTGTCAAGGAGCTCGAGAGCTCGATCAAGCGAGCCCGGCAAAAGGATCTCGGAGGCGAGGTGGAAGAAGAGCAGGTTGAGGAGCCCTCATATCACCTGCTGGACGTCCCGGATGATCAGCTTGACGATACAGGACTGAAGGAAAAGCGACACCAGCGGCTTCTCAAATCGAATCACGAGGCAAGGGCACGCGCCAAGGCGGAAAAGGAGGCCGAGAAGACTCGCATTGCGGAGGTGGCTCGCCTGGACGAGGAGAAGCGGACAAATGACTTGGAGGCTTGGTTGGATGAGCGACGACAAGCACGCCTTGAGACGCTCGGCAAGATTAAGGACCGTGACCGCCTCAAGCAGGACCTGGGCAACCGCAAGTCTCTCGCCAGCCAGATGCGCATGAAGACGCTGGCCAACCTCGCGTCCGATAACCCGGCCGCCGCCACGGGTCGCAAACGCCGACGAGGTGGGGACGACGACGACTTCGGCGCGGACGATGCGGACTGGGGTGTGTACCGCAACGTCGCAGTGGGCGCAAACAAGGGCGACAGCGACGACGAGGACGAGGAGGAGAACCTCGACGCCACCATCAAGAACCTCGAGGAGGACCTCCTCAAGTACGACCCGAACTTCACCTACGAGCACACCCTCGAGGCGCAGAACAACTGGACAAAGTCCATGCTCCACGCGTGGCGGTACGGCCCGCGGCCGGACGAGGGCACCCAGGCGGAGCGCAACCAGCTGCACCTCAACGTGGAGCGCATCCGCGTGCCCGAGGTGGTGTTCCAGCCGGGGGCCATCGCGGGCGTGGACCAGGCGGGCATCGTCGAGATCGCGGGCGACATCCTGACGCAGCGCCTCACGGCCATCCCGGGCATCGACCGCAACGACTTCCTCAAGGACATCTTCCTCACGGGCGGCGCCACGCTCTTTCAGAACTTTGACGAGCGCCTGAGGAGCGGCCTGCAGGCCCTGCTGCCTGCCGAGTCGGCAATCCGGGTCAGGAGGGCAAAGGACGCCGTGCTCGACGCGTGGAGGGGCGCCGCGGGCTGGGCCGGCACGGACGAGTGGAAGAGGGCCAGGGTCACGAGGGAGGAGTACCTCGAGAAGGGGCCCGAGTGGTTCAAGGTAAGCAAGCAAGCAACCGAGCAACCGGAGAGAGAAGGAGAGGGAGATCCTCATCCCCCCCCCCCCGGCCCCCCAAACGGCCCATCGGGGCGTGTGTGGCCAAATGGCGGTGTGGCTTACGTTCTTCTACTACAGGATCATGACCTCGGAAATGCGTTCTCTTAGGCACCACTGCCGTTTGACGACGGTGGCAAGGGAAGAAGAAGAACCCTGGAGAGGTGGTGGGGAAACACGGTGCTTTTGAGAATTTGCTGGTAGCTTTTAAGGGGGGGGGGGTTGGTTGGACAGCCGGCCTGGGAATGGCCGGGAGAGGGATGATCACTGGGATAGAAGGGCTAGACGAAACGAACGAGGGAAGGAGGAGGAGGGTCATGGCCTGTCTGGCCGTTGTGTATTATATCCAGTGGGTCAGGAGGGGGACCAAAGCAAAGGAGGGGAAGCCGGAGGCGCACAGAGAAATTAATGAAAAGAATGAGAGAAGACGGGCATTTCAGGCTCTACCTACCATGCTCGGCGCCGCATGGCCGGACTCCTCCCTTTCTTTGTGACGTTCTCTTCCGGGCTTCCCTCCTGAACGCGCCAGAGATTGTCAGTTTTGGCAACCTGCAATCGCCGCCTTGGTCGACTGGGCTGGCCGGCCAGCAATCCAAGACCCCCAGGGGAAGAGTCCGCCTGGTGTTGTTGTCCGTCCACCTGCTCCCACCATCCATCGTGTTGTGAACCAAAGTGGTGGCGGAGGACGTGGAAGGGCAACTGGGGGGGGGAGAGGGGGGGTTCCCTTTCCTCGCCCACTGTAATGTTGATGGCGAAGGGATTGTGCCCCGCCCCCCCCCCCCAATACCAGCATAGACTGTCTCGTCCCAGCCATGGGTCGGTCCATGGGTCCCGGCTTTCCCCCAAGACCCAGACGGTTCGGGCATACTTGTCTAGGAAACGAGAATGCCCATCCCGTCTCAAGACCCGATCGTGAGTCCTATATTGTGGTCAAGAAGCCAGCTTCAAAAGTCGCCCCGGGGCAGTCCTCGCTGACCCTGTGATATAACATCCTCTCAACGATGGGTACGCCGCGAAAAGAAAATCGTCGAAAGAGCATCGGCCTGTGAGCCCGACGCAGTTTTCCCAACTATGACCGTGGATTGTCCATATGTGTTAGCGGGGTGGGCGATACGGTACTTAGTGAGTACACTTATCAAATACATTTCTGCTATTCTATCAGCAGGTTGAGCCATCCAGTCACCGCAATCAATCACCTTCAAGCTGCTTGTAGAAAGAATAATGGAGCTGCATCCTCTCCCGTGAACCATGCTTCCTCATGTTCATAAAAGTCAAGAAGTCTGTCAACGACCCTTCTTACATCACCTCTGAACACCGTGAACACCGCAAGCCCTTTGTAAAAGTAAAATAAGAAGAACACGCATGCTTCTAAGCCTGTGTTGTCGGCCATCTCCCCCCAGCACCAATGACAGAGCGTCAAGGCGCAAAGGGCTGATAGGGAATACTGGCTCCTATCTGCCCGCTTGCCCACGCAAGCCTTCCACCACGCAATTTCAGATCCACAGTATCACCGCTGTAGCTAACCATGCCCTACATGTTAGCCGCTGGTACTGCCTCCGCCTGCTGCAGCTGTCTCGATATCTCCTCCGCGGTGCGTGCGTCCTCCGCGGCCTGCGACTCTGCCGCCGTTGGCTCGGTCTTGTAGGACCCCACTTCGGAACGGCTCAGGCTCTGTACGGCTTGGGCGACGGCGTCCAGGGACGAAGCTCCGGTAGCAGTTCCGGTGTTAGGCGTAGCGTCAGTCATAGGGGCGTCCTCTTGGGCAGGGACCGGTGCTGGTTGTTCAGCAAGGCCGTGAGTGGGAGGCACAGAGAGGTTGACGTTCGGGGGCGGCTGAGGAGGTTCCACCTGAGCATCCAAGAGTCGAGACTGCAGATGAACGATGTACTCCCTCATCGCGTAGTTCTCGGCTTCGATGTTCTTGTAATGTTGCTCCAGTTCACCGAACTCACGAACCTGTTGCTCCAGCTTCTTGATATAACCTTCCTTGCGTTGACGGAATGCTCGCTACAAAATTAATGTTAGCAAAAAAATCAAGTCCGTGTGGCCATTACGAATGCCCATAGATATACGTGTGTCGTCTTTGGTGCAGCTCGCGCGAACTGCTCCTGCGGCGTAGGGAGCAGTGTGGAGCTTACCTGTGCAGCCCTGTTCTGGGCAGCGCGCTTCGATTGCGACAACTCCCGCTTGGCCTTCCTTCCGTCTGCATTTGGGTCTTCGGAATCGAGTGGAGCGGACGAGTTTGGCGGCATAGGGACCGCGCTGGGGTGCTCGGGGGGAGGTTGAGCACCGCTTGGCATCATATTTGCGGTGGGGACGTAGCCAGGACTCCTTAGGGTCGGGTGAATGGACAACTCGGGATCCAGAACCGGGGCAGCCGTGGTTGAAGTTGTCACGTCGCTGAACCCATGCGACAGCGGCTGAGTAACCGACGAGACCGGCGCCGGCTGGGGCCGCGGGACCAGCTTTGGATGCGAGTTGGCGGCAGCGACTGATGACCTTGTGGCGTTACCGTTGCTGCTCGAAGGCGACGATCCGCCAGGTTGTCCTCGTGTCTCTGCTATTGCATCTGTGTCAGCGTCACGACAGCAGCATTTTGTGGGGCAATTGTTTATGTGAAGAGAGCGGGCAGCCCAGTCCAGCGCCTCCCGTGCTCATAGTGACTCAGGCTGGTCATCCTGAGCAATGCCAGCCAGAGTTTGTAGGAGCTGAGCGCACAGGGCAGTCAGAGCAGGAGGCGTCTTAGAAGGACCGCGCGTTGATCAGATGTCCCGTGAGAGGGGTTTGCCCGTGTTCATCAAGCACAATGCTGGGGGCCAGATATTACCGTTTCAGGAAAACGGTCGCACGCTTGTCGCCTGGCCTAACTGTAACAAGTGCAGTACACGAGGTAGTCAAGGGGGATGGAGTCAAAGAGTAGCTGAGGTAATATGGGAGGAGGGGGTATTGAAGTGGTGATGAGGTAAGCCAGGATGGGATGTAACGGGTGTTGATGGAGACAAGGCTTGTGTTGGCAAGTACTTTCAATAGGCAAGAGAGGAAAACATGAGGCTGACTCTGATGCAAGCTGGGGAGCAGTGGCAGTAGCAGATCGGATCATATCTGATCTGCAGTAGAGCCCACTCCAGATATACTGTCGGAACGACAGACGACCGGGGGCAGAGAGGCGAGGGACGGCTGTTGTGATTACTTATGGTCGGTGCCGGCGGAGAAGGAAGACGAGACGTGGAGGGATGGTACCATGAAAGTACCCTGAAGGAATGGTGGACAAGGTGGATGAGAATTATGTAAGAAGTGCTGGCTGGGGATGTATAAGTGGACTGAGTCCTCTCGAGTCGCTCAGACGCGATCTGCTCACAGAGCAATCTCTTGACTCTCTGCCTTTCCCTCCCCTTCTGAGCAGTGGGTGGGAGAGTGACCACAGCAACAGTAGAGCATCCGGCATCAGCACATGCCCTGGGCCCACTTGACACCATGAACATGAGGGCCGGAGGATGACATGACCTGGGCCAACCCCAGCCGGCGGAGCTGAGGAAACCGAGCGAGTGCCAGCTGAGTGCGAGGTGCTGGCCGGGTAACTCGGTGGTGGATGCAATGTGTTTAGGCTGGGAGCAACTAGGCATTTGGCCCCGTCTCGAGGCAGGCAACGACTTAGACCGCAGACAGTAGGGCGCACAGCACAGGACGAAACGGGACAATGCCGAAAGGGAACGGGTGAGACGAGGGAGGAGGGGCAGGAGTAGGAGACGAAGGAGGCAGGCAGATACGTGAATACATGAAGGGTACTCACCAGGTTTGTTATTGGCAGCCTGCATCTTGCAGCGCTGGACTTGCAGCGAAGGTCGAGATGCAGTCTTGTGTGCTTCGCTCAAGTGGCAGGCTCACTCTGACTCAGCAGCGGCAGCAGTAGCAGCAGCAGACAGAGAGGCAGACAGACCAATTCCGGAGGCAGGATCAGGACCAAGGACTCAGGACTCAGGACTCAGGGCTTAGGCCTAGAACAGAACTTGCTCGTCGGACGAGACTGACAAACACCCGAGGAGTCAAATGGGTACTGTGCCTGTCGGCGACGAAACCGACTGGGGCGGCAGCTTTGGGCCAGGGAGTCCGAGAGGGTGCGAGGAGTGAGTGTGATGACTAAATGACATGCGAGTGGCCGAGTGGCCAAGTAGCCGTGGTGGCCCTGGGGGTAGATGGCTGATGGTATTGCCGATAAGGCCGGGGGTTCTGGGGGCCCAGTGGGACGGGCGACTGATTGAAGTGATTGACTGATTCACGACGTGCCTCTCTTGCTGGCCGGGGGGGTAAAAATCCGCAGAGCTGACAGTACTATGGCAGTAGCAGCAAGCAGCAGTCGGCAGTCGTTGTGGTGGTGACTGGCGACTGGTCCAAAGGTCACTGGGGCCGCTTCATGTGCGACAAGAAATTGACGCGTGGTGCTTTGGTCGGTGGCTCCCTAGTCTTGCTGTCGAGATGGGCGCGGCGCGTGGCGCAATACAGACAGGCCGATGAGGTTCAAGCAGTCTGTTAGCCAGTGTTAGCAAGTGTTAGCCAGTGCCATGCCATGCTTGCAGGGTGCCTGCCATGCGTGGCCTGCACGGAGAAAGGCAGCTGTGGCAGCGAATGGTGAGTGGTGAGTGTTGACTGGTGATTGATGATGACTGATGGCTGATGACTGGATGACTGATTGACTGATTGACTGACTTGACAGCCGCAGTTCCGCTGCGCTGGGCAACTCACCTCCGAAGGACGACAGCTCGGTCGCTCGACAACGTTGACTGGATGCGCTGGTCCTTGCAATGCTGCTAAGTCAGCGAAAGGGGGGAGTGGTGTTTACTTATGTAAGATGGACTTTGGTGGTAGGAGAGATGGGAGGGGGAGCGCAAATGGAGTTTTTAAACGACGGCTTATGCAAGTGCCAAGCTGGCCTGGGGCCGCGATGGCTGGTGCGTTCGTTGATGCCGCGCTCTGCTGCGTCGGTGGGGCGGCTGGACGCTTACGTAACGTAATTGGCCCCTACCGTTTATTCGGCATCGGCGTCGGCAGCCCCAGCGCCTTTCCTCTTCCGTCTCCGTAGACTCCCACAGTTTCCCTTCCCTTTTCTAGCACCCTGCCGGGCCTGCCTCAGCTTTCTGCCCTCATTCAGCATCCTCACCTGCAGCCTTCCTGATCTCTTCCCTTTTTCGGAGTGGGAATGTGAGGCAGAGATATGTCCCAATAGGCAGGTGACCACGAGTGCTTGCTCAGCAACTCGTTGCACTGCGAGACCAATTCCGCGGCGTGGCCGACGCCGGCACTGTCGTTGTTCTCGGCCGTAACGAAAGCAGCAGCAGCAGCAGCCTGTCCAACGGTGGCACCTGCCCAGCTTTTGATGTTTGTCAGCAAACACTTTGGCGCGGCGCGGCGCGGCGGGGTGGCGGCTGCTGGGGTGGTACATACTTTCCACGGCGACTGCTCACCAAGCAGATTGGGGTTGTAGAGTACGGAATAGAGACTCCTCCTCCTTACTTCAAGTTCCCTCCCTTGGCAGACACATCAATGACTTAGGTAGACACAGTCCACATTGTGGCCCTCGGTTTGATGTCGGTTAGTAATCATCGCAGGTTCTTCAACTCGGCCGACCACCCAGCTGGTATTCTTTTAACCGCTTCTCCCCCCCACTCCTCCGCCTCTCTCTAGTTCTACTCTAGTTATTGCCTGATATCTGCGTGGTGCGATGCTGTCTGGAGCTGCCCTACCCTCTGCTTATAGCCGAGAGGGAGGCTAGTGTGACACCGTACACGACACCCGAATCCTTTGAACATCCCGCCCTAGTCTCCTTGTCGGGTGTCACGCACGAATCCTCCGGACTACCCGGCCTTTGACTTGGCCTGCCTACCGTATCGACTTCAGGAGTGTATGCAGCTCCTGACCCTCGTACCGTAAATGATAAATCCCTCGGTCTGCCGCCTCGTCCCCACCCCCACCCACAACAACAACAGCAACAGCAACAGCAACAGCAAACGGGGCAAATAGACGAGGTGAATCATTTGGCACTGATAATTCACTGTGAAAGACCAGCCAGAAAACGCGCAATGTTCTTGGGAAGGGCAGAAAGGCGAGTGCGGCACACCCACTACTACGCCAATGAATAAGCTGTTCCTATCTCCGGGCGCGGCCAGCCCCGAGTTGTAGCTGCTGAGCTCTTGTTTGTGGCCCCCCCCCCCGTCCCTCTGCCACATAACGTGGCTGGCTGTTTCAAGATGACAAATCTCTGAGCAATTTCTACTATGGGCTTTATCCATCGGACGGAGTCTTCATGCCGGCCCGGAGTGGGTCCCATTCCGCTTCCTTCCTCGTTCTCACATCGGTTCCCGAGCACCGGTCTTGCTAACGCGCCTCCTTCTGCTGGGCTTTGCTGGCCTACAGCCCTCTGACCTCTTGACTGCATGTGCCCCGTTGGTTCTGCACCAGAGAGAGTGTGTTCAGCCCCAAGCGCTGCCGCGAGTGTGGGCGCTTGATGAGAAGCTGACCATCTACAGCACTCTGATCCGGGGCATCTGCCTTGGCTGTGTGATTTCTATTGCAGTTGGCATATAGGGAAAACACTACCATTTTCCCCAAGCGGAAACAATCTGCGCAGGCGCTGACGGCCGCACCCCCGTGTGACAGAACTTGCCTACATGACCATACCTATACGATTTAATCTGCATCCGCTCCCTGTCTTTGTTTCCCGACCCATGTTCGAGATCCTGCATATCTAAGGTCCTTGCAGATAATCCAGCATCTTCCTGCATTGTTGAGAGGCGAGGGGCGGGCAGAAGTGCTGCATGGAGGCCGGTGAGCGTACGCAAGCCAATAAAACCAACAGGTATGTCTGTAGCTCCTGCAAGATAGTTAGTTACGTGCTGTGATTTTAAGGCTTTGGACTCAAGAAGACATATTTGTCGTTTCATTACATATTTACATGTACCCACCTCACATGTGCAGTGCCTGGCAAGGCTGAGGCGACTGCCGGTCACCAGAGCTCTGCACATGTGGAGGCAGATTCATCTAATACTCGCCGCAGTGGCGAAGCATTGACCCGCACACGCTTACGCCTATTTTCACTGGTGAGCGGTCCATACAATTGGCATCTGACTGCATGTCCACGTACCACCGCGGAGAAGAAACTCCCAGGGGGACTGGCAGCACCGACATGCATGCTGTCTCTCCTCCGCCTCCGCCTCCGCAATCCAAACCAGCCATTGAATGCTTATACAAGGTTGTCGAAAGAAGTCAGAGGGGTACTCGATTCGCCTTTGTCTGCACCATATTAGAGTGAGGAAAACATGATAACATTGGACATGATTGTTCATTGAACATGACGAATTTTTGGGACTTGTGTGAGACGGCGAAAATGTATGCAACGTTGGTTCTCGGTCACGGGGCACTTTCAACCCACGAATTTGGCGATCCACGTGAGGTTCAAACAACTTAATTGCGACCGGTTATACGGCGCTTATTCATCGCGTGGATCGTCTGCGGCGAATGTTTCGACCAAGTAACGTGCATGCTGGTATTGCTGCGTACGTGATTCCACAGAAACACACCATCTGGCCACATCTTTAACCTATTCTCGTGTTTTGTAAACATCACGTGAATTTTTTTTGCCATGCCGATGCTTCGTCCCCCCCGATGGATGACAAAGAGAAGCGCCGAGGACTACTCAGATCCCTGAGGTGAGATCTTAGGTACGTTTCGGAATAGCCCTCAGCGCCACGAAGCCGTCTACAAGTGGGCCACAAGTCTCACGCATAAGCCATTCTCAAAATCGTTATTCCACGGCTGCAGTTCTACTGGTCTGAACCTCTGCCCATATATGGATCTATGCTGGTAATTGCAATTCTCGATCTGCTGCCGTCAGCTTGTGCTTCACCGCAAAAACGGGATTCCATGTTGTGGGTGACGGCCCTTGACTGTGTAAGGAGGCAAGAGCTGACAACACCGCGCGTTCGGCGCGACAGTCGGTCATTAGTAATTCTTTGGGCCCTCAAGACTTCGGACAGATAGTGGTTCATGTGGCGATGCAGATATCTGCGTAGCCACGGGCTTCCAGGGAGCAAGTGCTGCGACCATGCAACACGCAGATACTTTTGAAATCGTGTTGTGCACGTTTCTCTGTGGCTGCCCGGGTTCTTTGTTTAAAATTGTTGTGCCAAGTGGTGATAACTCGTCCTAATCCCGACCTCACCACAGCGTAATGTTTCAATAACCCTCTCAGATTCGTTCCCGAGACAGAAAGCATGGCCCTTTATCGAAATAGAAAGTGCGGCAAGTAAAGGTAAACATGATAGATTAATTCCTAGTTTTCTAAATATATGTATAGGGGCACTACCCAGCAGATCCATAAGCGAACTTTCCTTTGAGAACCATAGAGTTCCAAGGCTGACATTTGTCCAGTCAATGATCCCAAAATTGTAGAGGCAACATGCAGATATAGCCATTGCTGATTACTTAGGCATTAGTATTTCATACTCTGCTGCTCAAGCAAGATCAAATCGACCATGGCCGCAAACTTCCATAGTGGTCATAGTTAGTTTACATTTAGTGGGCGTCTGAGGCATCACCGGCCGCAACTTAAATTACCTAGGTAGTCTGCATTAAAGTCCAACTACAGTATATGAACAAAAACAAAAGCAAAGAGAAATATCCATCAATTTCGAAAGAATATAAAAGGCCCTACGTCGCTGGTAAGTCAGCCCAGGCTCCAAGGTATCTAGGTAGACGCTGCTAGTGACCAACTGGGAAGTCTTGGAACAGGAAGTGAGACGGCTGCACACAGAGTTTTGAGCTACCTCAGAAGGAGTGTTTGACATGTTACCAGGCGTGGTGAACTTAGAAGGCAAAGCCCTTGAGAATTTGTATTAGCTCGATGTTCTGCAAAATGACTCTGGAAGTATGCGCAAAGTGTTTGTGGATCATAAGTATCAGCACACCTAGGATCCCTCAAATGGAAAGTTGGACCACAAGATCAACAACAAGCATGGCTTGTAGACCCCGCCATGTACATGATCCGTACATACTCCCTCTACTGCTTCTGGAGCTCTAGAGCTGATGTGCACGTTTGTCCAACGGTAAACTACAGCTGTTGTGCTACCCAACATGCCAATGGTTCATCACAATGCGTATACCCCACCGTCCATTTACGGTAAGTACATGTAGCGGTAATGTAGTGATCAAAGGGAAATGAGTGTCTAGGCTGCAGTTAAATTGTCTCCAAGGAGGTATAAGTAAATGGCATTCTCAAGGTGATATTGATGATATCTTCTCCATGTCCTCCAAATGGATACAAGACACTGTGCTAGACAGGATACAGGAAAGAGGTAGCGTACAAACTCATTGAGATGTACTAACTTGTACTTAAGTATCCCGTGAACCACACTCCCCCCCACCCCCTCTCCTTCAAGTAGTCAATCCAGGTCGGACAAGTGTTACAACAAATACAAAAGTACCTACCGAGGCCTAGGTCTTGTCCCCCGCAGAAGCTTTCTGCATGAGATCGCTGATTAGCCACTCTTGTATTCACCCACCCGTTTCACGTTTGGCCGCAACCACTTCCCTCAGCGCTTTAAGCAAAGAAAGAGTCAGCATGTCGAAGGAGGGTGCCCCTACCCATCGGCTAGCCATTCGAGAGGTTCTCGGCCGCCTTACACATCGGCAAAAGCACTTGAGCTCTACTAGTAGGCCCACCACCTAGCGCAAGCTTCTTAGTATGGTGCAAGGATTATCATGCGTCAAGTTTCACCCGGATTCAACGGCATTTTCAACCTCATCATTGAGCCTTATCGGTCCTGGTCTGTGCAGTGGACATTCCTTGTCTACCAGGGATACGTATTAGAAGAGGAACTCTCAGGTTTCCTTGACTAACTATGCCGCCCCCTCCCTGAGCAATTTGGAGAACTCTTTCGTAAGCAGGACCTTGGAACATTGAATGCAGTGGTCACTTCGTTACTAACGCATTGAAGGCGGATGGAGGCCACAATATCTTTCCATGGCTCACCGCAGAAACACTCTCCAGGCTGGTCAAGTCTCAGCCCGAGGCTGCTGCCATACTCGATGAGCTCGCTGGAGTCATCACCTCGAATTTGCTTTCCAGGTTTGGATTACCCAGAAGAACCGCCCGACTACTACGCGGAAAGCACGCCTTTGAATCGGGATGCAGTCACGGTAGCGTCAAATGTACGTAGGTACTGAAAGCGCATGAAGTTGGGCCAGGAATCACTCGAATTCAGAAGAGAATCGAGAGAATAGAAGACCACAGATGTGTGCTACACGTCCTGCAATTATTCACCACCATTGAGGCTGTTGGAGAGTGCCAAGATGTGGACGGAAAGGGAACGACGGTCCGCATCAATGGTGCTGATCATGCTGCAGAGTCGTCAAAGATCTGTGTCTTGCTTCTCGCAGCAAAAGAGTACACTGAAAACAACATCGAGGCAAAAACAATCTGCCAGTACGTTGAGAGTTTTCAGGTCTGGCAGCCTTCTGGCATACCGAGAATCTCATAAGCTTTGGATCACGGATAGATCGCCAACTGCTGAGACCTTGATCGGCTTTATGGAGCCCTACAGGGACCCTTACGGCGTCCGAGGCGAGAGCCAGTCCACTGACTGTATCTCAGATCCGATTGAGAGCTTACGACTCAAAGGCTTGGAGGAAAATTCAGACACGTTTCTGAGTCTCTTACCTCGGGCTGTGCCTGGTTGAAATGGTGGCAAAGGACCATTTGAGAAGGATACCTTCTGTCCGCTGGATATCGCAAGCGTGCATGGCAACTACACAAGATCTTCGTCATCTGAGCCAAGACTCCCTGACAGTACTTCTCAGCTCTTGCCTCGTGCGTGCTCAAGCATTATCTGGAACGGTATCAACCTGCTAAACTATGCCGACCTCAGAGAAATGTGCCGAAGCAAGATTGTAGTCATCGCAAATCGCACGAGCGCCGAGAATGATGTGTTCAGCCTTTGATTTGTTGCAAGCATCGCAGAACACGCGCTTCAGAGAGTGTGTCCACGCCGTCGAGACTACCTAGATATCACCACAGCAGTACATAAACCGGGTGGGCGAATAGGGAAAAGCTGTATGGGCCGATGTTAACTGCGTTACATTGTGGAAGATCGTTGATGCATTCTCAATTTTCAAGGCAATCCAGGAAATCAATGAATAGACTCGGGGATCCCTTCGTGTGCCCGCATACACTATGTCCTAGCCTGACTGCGCAAACCATATTGAAACTGTCTAGATCATGAGTGACTACTAGAGTCTGAACATAGCAGACCGTACCGACTCAATATCGAGCCTGGTAGCTTCATCATTCTCCAACATCCCCAAAATGATGCCATGCGCCTTTTTCTGCATGATACTGCCCCGTAAACAAAGCCCAGACAGCGTTTTGGAAAAATGCGTCCTCTCCAATGCAATAGAAGAGGTGCAGTCTACTTCGTCCCTATTGAAACTAGCATGTAGCATCTGGTATGTGACCGTGCCTCCGACTGCTACACCAAGGAGCTCCGCAAGGCAACATCCGAGTTGCCAGATATCTGACTTGAGTGTGCAGCCTGTTCCTGCATGCTGTTCCGGAGAAAGGTATGCCCAAGTGCTATCTTGGGGGTTGGTTGAAGCACCATGGATGTATACTTTACTAATCCCCACGTCAGTTATCAGTGGCGTCACACTGTCGGTCGCTTCATGATGCAGGAGGATGTTGTCAGGCTTGAGATCCTTGTGCTTGATCGATCTTCCGTGAAGATATCCAACGGCGTCCACAAGCTCGTACATGATTCGACGAATGCATGAGTCAGACATTGCAGAGCTTGGCTCGAACCAAGGACAACGTTTCTTTCTCCCCAAGTCAGTTGCATGAAGAAAATTGGTGAGCGTATATGGGGCCCAAGGCTTGATCACAAGACGTATGCGGTGTTCTTCGTCGTCAACCCTGAAAGCTTCAACAAGGCGAACGATATTCTTGTGGTGGCATGCTTCAAGCACTCCAATTTCTTGCAGCACCTTTCTTGTAGGGTTGCCTTTGAATACGTTATGGAAAGTTTTCATGGCCAGTGGCTCGGCTCTTCGCCTATGATTGACCTTCTGTACGGTACCGTAGCTACCAGAGAACGCCAGACCGGTTGGATCCACGACGTAAGGCACTTCGCCCAGGCTGCCATAGGTCTGAATGTATCGCGGGCGAAACTGCACGTCAGTTTGAGCAACCCAAGATTCAATACGTGGCCTGGAAGGAATATTATTAGCTATAAGCGGCGTCGCTGTCGGAGGAGAGAGGGGGTTCGAAGTACAGGAACTGCTGGAAACGCTGTACAGCTTCGTGAGGTTGCAACGTTCCAGATGGGGTCATGCTCATAGTCATGTCGCGGAGTAGGTCTCGCAATGCAAAACCACTACGAAGCATTTTGTCTTCGTAGAAGTACGAGGCGCCCGTATCATGGCCCACATCGTGATTCAGTATGTAACTCTCTGCAAACAGGGCGTTCAAGGCTCCCTCTTGGCCATGTATTTCCTCACGTTGGAAAAAGTCGATGAGCTCCAGCAATTCGAAGAGGCGCAACTTGGCGACGACTAAAGCATCAGCAAGTCGTCTAGGTAGACTCCAGTGTTGAGTCTCTGGCGGGCTGATGTGAATATCATCAACGAAAGCTAGGAATTCCGATCGTAGGCAACAGATGGTTTTGGTGTATGACACAACCTCGCTGCGAAGCAGAGCAGCAAGGGGTCCATCAGCCACCGTGTCGCTTGGGTACGAACTGGAGACTCGTGTAGCAATATCAACTGATCGGTCGAGAAATAAGGAAAGTGCCGCAAGGCAAGAGGCAGCGTTCTCTGTATTCCGAGCCATGGCTCGCGAACTATGAGGCAAAGAGTGAGACAAGGCAACCAGGTGGCTTGATTAGCGGATGTAGAGAATTCTACGGTAAGCAATTGATGTTTGTTATACCCTGACGCGTCTGATGTGCCACGCGTTTCCAAGTCGCGTGCGCATGCGAACAAGGGTCGCCCGTGTGACGCGTGAGCCCCGCCCACCCAGCTCAACCGTGTTTGCTTTGCCGACCTAGCACAAGCAAAAGGAAGGGACCGACTGCAGCACCCCCTTTGTTTTTTTAATAAAAAAAAAGGGGGACTGTAAGAGGATTAAAAACGAAACCTACCAATACAAGGAATTACACGTGCGGCTGGCTACAACTTCTTGTAACCCCCCTTAAAATACCCCGCAGCAGAGCTTTCCAGAGCCCCTCAATGCGCTGCAAAGCCCCTCTATGCACCTAGAGGAAGGCCCTCTGTGTTTTTAAAATCCGGCACTCATTGACTTTTGATTTTGATTCCAATACTGCCATGTTAGCGGTCCCGCAACTCTCCTTCCGATTTATACACCTTGCAAGATGTGAATTTGAAAGCGGCTAAAGAGCCAAAGCATTGTTTGAAACGGTCCAGAAACATCATAACGAGGACCTCCCCTCCTGTAGAGGTGACGGCATTGGAGGCAGGAGTGCGTTGACAGCCGCCATCACCATAAACGTAGCTGTATTGGATCAGAGGTGTGACGACGGCATGTTTGAGCAATTAAGCGAAACAAGTTGCTCAAGTGAAGCGATTTCGTTGTTCTAACATTGAAATTACAAGATAATTTCTCCTCCTATTCTGACTTGAATAGCTTGCCCCCTTTCCACACGTGAGTTACGTTGCTTGCGTCCATGAGTACAGTGACATCGTCAAGGGGGTTCTTAGAAACTACGATGACGTCGGCATCAAAGCCTTCCTTGAGCTGTCCCGCCTTGGGGCCCTGTCGCCCGAGGGTTTCGGGAGGTGTCGCGGTGGCAGCCTCAATTGCCTGCAACGGCGTCATGCCAGCGACCTTCATCCAGTGCAGCTCCTTGGCGTTGCGGCCGTGGGCGAGGGGACTCTCTCGGTCGCTGCTGTAGGTATCTGTGCCGAGCGCGACACGGACTCCCTCCGCGACGGCGAACTTGAAGCTGTCCCGGCTGAGCTGGGCGATCCGGTTGAGCTTCTTGAGCACCTTCGGCGGGAGATCTTCGGAGCCTGCCACCAGGCTCTCGACAATGTGTCGCGTGGGCACCAGGATCGCCCCTTTCTCCTTCATCAGGTCCGCAACCTCCCTGTCCAGATACATGCCGTGCTCGATGCTCTTCACCCCGGCGTGCAGGGCGTTGATGATGCCGGGCTTTCCGATCGCGTGGGATGCGACGACCCGGCCGCTCCTCGCCGCTTCCTGGACGATTGCCTCGAGCTCCGCGGGGGAGAACTGCGCGTCCTCGGGCTGGTCGTTGATACTCAAGACGCCGCCGCTGCTACAGATTTTGATGACCTTTGCGCCGTTCCTGATTACCGACCGAGTCATCTTGACGCACTCATCCACACCGTCGCAGAGAGCAATGCCGTTGCTCCCGTCGTTGTCACCCCTGACGAGCCCGAGGGGGCAGTCGTGCTGGTCACCATGGCCGCCGGTGATAGAGAGTGCGCAGAGCGACGAGTACACTGTGGGTCCCACGATGGCTCCTTTGTCGATCACGGGCTGGAGGTAGCCTGCCATTCCGCCCAGCTCCCGAACAGAGGTGAACCCGGCCATGAGAGTCGCTCGAAGGTCATCTACCGTCACAGCACCGACTTGGAACTGAGTACCAGGCATGAAGGACTTGACCGAGTCCTCCATTCCCCCCACGATATTGGTACCGCTGAAATGAGTGTGGACATCCCACAAGCCAGGCATTATAGCGCCGGAGTGCTTGGTGAAGGAGACTTCGTCATACTTGGAGGGAAGATCGGCGTATGGCCCGACCCAGGCAATGATCCCTTCTGAAACCGAGATGACGATCCCGCCATTAGGAATCGGTTCGCCGCGCCCGGGAATCAAGACGTCAGCACGAACACCGAAAAAGTCTCTCAAGTCTGGGCCCCCACCCATGTTGTTGGCGCCGCCGTCAATTGATGTGTCTTGCACAGTCGAACGGTAGGGTACTTTCATGTTAGGGAAGCAGTTCGATCGCACTTTACATGAACGGAGTGGGCAATGGGAAAACAACGTGTACGAGATTGTAGGAGGTCCGCGATTTTTATTTGTTGGCGTGCCGAGCGGTATATTAAGCTGCCAGCGGATCTCTACATCATTGCGGGTAAACCGTCACTCCGCGTCCTGAGTTTTATATGTGCGATAGGTTCAATCGCCCGCTAGATACCATACTGACCTTCCAAAGGTGGTCAAGTCCCAATCTGGCATCCTTCCCCGGCAGATAGGCCGAGGACGGCACCGAGGGGTTGCGGCTAACTGTACCAACATCTGTATATTATAAATAAATTTGGCGCGTTCGTCTCCTGAAGCTCATTTTGCTGCTAAGGGAGTATGGACGTGAAGAAACGGGGAACACACAGAAATTCTCGCCTGCTTTGCTGCTTAGTTACCACTCCCGATGCATCAGTAATATCTGTGCTCATTCTTTTAACGAAGCTGAGGCACACTTGTACTCTTCATCTCTTACCAATTATTGCCTTTGTGAATTTTGACTGTTATTCACCAAAATGCATAATGCATAATGCATAATGCAGCAGTCACCACTCTCCTGCACCACATTCGCTCGGTAAGCTTAGCTACATATGCCAGGTAAAGAAAGGCGGGGCGAACACATCACCAACCCCTCAGACACGAGAACTTTTTTTTTACCCAGAAAATGGGTGCTTGGAGCTTACTCACGCAGTCTCCAAATCTTGTTCTATACTATGGAAGCTCTCGAAGTTATCAGCCTGGCCAGCAATCTGTTACAATTTGTTGAATACACGATCCAATTCGCTAAAGTCGCACGGAAACTTGCTTCCAGCCATGGTGGTCCCATCAGCGAACACAAAGATGTTGTTGCCATTACAGAACGTATGGCACAGGAAATGGAGAGTGTAGCAAACGAGCACAGCATGGACCCAGCCCTGAAAAGCTTTGCAGATCGAGGTCGCGCGCTGGCCGCGAAAGTGCAAACCATCGTTGACGACCTCTCGAAAAACCAAGAGGAAAATCTCATTCGCAGCTTGCAAAAGGCCGGAAAGACACTGTACAAGCAGAAAGAACTGCAGGACCTCGCGGACATGCTCTCGGGCCTGCGCGCTGAAATCTCTCGACATTTGTTGGTTTTGATACGGTCAGTTTCTGCTCTGAGCCGGTGGTTGGGGTGGCGCTGATTGAGTTACAAGGTCCCAGCAGGTGTCGATTGAGAGGAAACTGGACACTTTGGTGTCATCAACGAATGAAAACCGCCGTGTCATTGCGGATGGCCTGGAGGATTCTATTGCCATACTTGTGGAACTCTCCCGGAAAATCGACGAGGACCACAAGGTCAGACGCACGAGCCATAAAGGCACCTCGCTTCTCAACAGAGCTCTTTCACGGCCATCGATAGGTGACGCTGTCCGCGACTACACTGCTCTGTGCAAATCACTCGCAGAGCAGTCCGTCAACAGGAAGTGTGAATTGATTTTGGAGAGCCTGTGCTACGACCAGCTCAGGGAAAGAGAGCTCGCCATTGCGGATGCTCACAAGAAAACGTTCCAATGGATTTTTGGCGCAAACACAAGCTTCAGATTCCACGAGTGGCTCCGGGACAAGAACGGGGTGTACTGGATTGCCGGCAAGGCGGGATCGGGAAAGTCCACTTTGATGAAGTTTCTTGTCGAGGAGTGCACCGCTCGCAAGCCTTTGCGGGAGTGGGCCGGCGGCGACAGCCTGATCATCGCCAAGCACTTCTTCTGGAGCCCAGGGACAGCGATCCAGAGGTCGCAGGAGGGTATGTTCCGAGCTCTCCTCTTTCAACTCCTCAGCCAGCGGCCTCAAATGATCAAAGACGTCTGCGCCGAAAGATTCCAAGCCACGTTTGCCGAAAGTTTTGGCCCGTGGAGTCGCCACCAGATTCTACAGGTGCTTGACAACATCGGAACGCTCAAGGAGCCCGGTTTCAAGGCCTGCATCTTCATAGATGGCCTCGATGAGTACCTCGGAGACCACACAGAACTCGTCAATATCATTCAGAGGATCGCCAGTTACCCCCACCTGAAGATCTGTACCTCGAGCAGACCATGGCCGAACTTCATGAACGCCTTCGACAAGTCACCTTGGAAGTTACATATTCATGACCTGACACGACAGGACATGTACTACATTGTTAACAATAGTCTCTGGGAGGATCACCGTTTCAAGAAACTTCAATCGAGCCACAGGTCCGCTGCTGCCGATCTGATCCTAGAAATCACACAGAGAGCACAGGGTGTCTTCCTTTGGACATTTTTTGTGACTCGGTCGCTTTTACAAGGGCTTCGCAACGGAGACGACATATCTGACCTCCGTCATAGGGTACAGCTATTACCCACCGACTTGTCAGAGTACTTCGACCGGATGCTGGCCTCTATCGAAGACCACTATCGGACTCGCGTCAGTCGACTGCTTCTGACCATGTCGCTGGCGTGCACCACATTTCCCATCATTACGTTCTTCTGCCTGAACTTCGAGGATGAGCCGGTGGCCGGAGAACCATTAGCTTTCCTTCGCGACTGGCCAAACGTGGACATGGACGAGGCTGATGCGCTAATCACGAAGGAAATGCAACTAATTGGCCAATGCAAAGATTTGATCCACATATCGCCAGAGCCTGAAGCGCCTGTCTTGTTCGCAGAGAAGGTCGGATTCATCAACAGGACAGTGGCCGACTATATCCAGACGGATGAGATCAACAAAAGGCTGGCACATCTTGCAGGCCCGAGTTTCGAGCCCAGAATGATCCTTTTGCAGGCAAACCTCGGCCAACTCAGATCCTTACTGCATCTTCATCCTCTGACATTCATACGTCCTCGCCTGTCGCAGTGGATACTCGGCTCTCTATACTACGCATATGTGCTCGAACTTACAACTGGCAATACCGTGGTCAAAGAACTCGATGAGCTTGAAAGGATGATCGATCAACACTTCAACCGATGGAGTTTCTCACACGCAATGGACGTGCTGCTCCGGAGGCCAGACATTACAAGTTTCCTTGAACTAGCTTGCGTCTGTGATCTTGCTCTATATGTCGGAAAAAAGGTCCCGGAACTCGCCCCGGCCAAGCTCAGAAGTCTCACACCAAAATGGCAGAGCTCGACTAGGATCACGCAATCCTCTGGCTTCGAAATCGCGGCACTAGAACCTGGGGAGGAGAAGAGGCTGAGCCGCCTTCTGCAGGGTTTCTCTCATGCGGATGGCCAGATTGAAAGAGCCCAGGGGCCTGGGGATGACGCGTCCCCAAAATCTCCCATCTCGGTTGCAAAGACCGTTTCCTTCAGCATGCCTCAGAAGGAGCACGTCGCGGCTCCTTCTAAACGCAAAGAAGGATTTAGAAGGCGTGTTAGAAGTGTCTTTCGATGGCAGAATACCTCTTAGATTTGCTGGTATTCCAGAATCATCGCGGTATAATCTGAATCCTTATTCGGATGTTTGGGGTCCCGAGGCTATTAGGGTATTCACAATCTCAGTCAATGGCGCATCCCGAATATTGCACCCTGAGAACTTTGTGATCACTTCTATAAATTTCAAACAATCACCAGAATAGTTTTGGGCATGTTCTCCCTTATAATGTGCTTTATCTACTGCCTACAGTTGATAACTAAATGGGTGGCAACTTGTCCTCCTGAGATACCTTTCAATAGTGCTGGCTAGTTATGCTGCAACGACTCCGATTTGGCTAACGGAGATTGCTCTGAGGTCTCAGACAAACCCGTTTTATCGTGTGGCATATTCGGACTTCCACTTCGGGCAGCGCATGGCCATTAAAGGTACCTAGGTAATTTGTGACGCATCCTGGAACAGTATTGGGCAATTATGTAAATTGAAAGAACAGTGTAGACTATTCTGGAAAGCTATCTATGTGAAGCCTTGATTCTCAAGTACCGTTGTGGTGAAGTGGGCTATGCATAAGAGTGGCTTAGGAGAAAAAAGAAGAAAGATTTGCCCAATTGTAGTCCATCTAAACCTAGCGAGTGATAGTGAAAGAAAACTGCGTTTCCTAAAATCGGGACGGCACGCTGGTGGTGTGCGTGGTAGCGTTTTCTCAAGCCTGGTCATATTTTGTCAGCTAGCCACTCATCACCCCCCGCAACAATCAGAACTCTTACAATCAGAGAGTAGTAGATACTCCTGCACACGGCGCCATTTCCAGCAGTGTACATGGCATGCTGGTCATCCTTGAAGATGTTGTAGTTGTGGAACGCGTTGTAGCCAGTTCTGCGTTGTTGTTATTGGCTCATTAGCTTGTTGGGTTCATATTACCACGACCTCAGCTTTAGAGTCACTTACCCGACCTTGGAGTAAGTGGCGTAAGACTGAGCGTTAGACGGCAGCGAGTAGTAAAAGGTAGTGCCGCTTGTAAAGCCACAGCCCTGGTTGTTCCGACCCTCCCAGGTGAACAATCCGCTGCTGGACAGGAAGCACTGGTTGTTCGAGCTGGGCTGGTAGTTGCAGTTGCTGTCATCACTGCAGTACTATTTTCAGCATAAGGTTAGCTATTGAGCCTAACACATGCGGCCTTTTGGCTGCGAGTAGCTTTTCCACGGCAATGGAGAGGAAATGGAGCCTACAATCTCGATAGAGTAGGCGTATCCGTTGCCCTGGCAGTTGACAAGGTGAATCCCTTCGGTAGCACGCGTCATCAACTTGATTGGCTCAGTCAGATTGACTGGAGCGGGAATGGTGTCAGGAGCAGGGAGTTCATTCAGAGGGACCACACTGAGAGGGAAGTCCTCAGCAACGAAGGGGACTGCATTCGCTGAAGCCGCGAGAAGCGAGAAGAGAACGGTGACCCGGTTGAAGATCATGTTGGGCACTGGGAAATGCTGTGGAGTACAAGAAGAGTGGTTTTGAGAGAATTAGGTAGTCAGGGCTGTGGATGTCTGTGATGATGAAGATGTGTCGAGTCTGTTGGTATGTATATCGGCAGGTTCACCCCTCTTACTTATAGTTTTTTGAAAACCAGTTCTATCCTCCAAAGCTGAATGTATCGCTCAATGGGCCGTGACCGCTTACTATGCTACAGTAATCTCCGAAGTGGCAAGCTGAAGCTATTCACAAATGAAATCCCTGCCAACCCAGACCGGAGTTAGTAGGCAGCTTTCTCTTAGGAATCCAGTTTCCAAATTTGGATACTCGCCAGCTCGAGACCGCCAATATCGGCACATTGACTATCTTCAATGTGGCTAAAGCCTGTTGCATCCCCAACTGTGCTTACTCCCCTAGCAAGAAGACTAGGTCTACCGAATGCATCGTGAGATTTTGCCAAGACACCCGGCGTAGCTAATTCTGTGCAGTATCCATGCCGGTCTCGTGCCTGGACTATGTGATTGCATCGTGAGTGGAAGGGGGTCTCCGACTGTGGCTGTGGATATTTTCATAAGCGATGTGGTTATTCGAGTTTGTAAAGCCTGAATAAGCTATTGAGATTTGTCGAAGTGCGGTCTTAGCCAAGCGCACTTGCGTGTTTAGAGACAATGCTAACTCGGTCCTTTTGTGTATATCGGTATGAGTGGCTTGATCTATCATATTGGAAGGAATAGTTAGCGCTTACACGCACTGCGACACGATACTACAGCATATAGATAAAATGTGACCGCAAGAGTAAGCAACCCGACGATATCCACATATGACCTTGATTCAATTCAGAACTGAGATTCGAGATAATTTTAGCATGAGGTGGATATCACTTCTCGGACCGCAGCAAGAGAACTGCAAGATTCTGGGTGGTCAAGCAGAAACGGGGACGCCTGGAAAGCCTTGAAGGATTCCATCAATTAATGAAGTGCTGCAAGAATTCAACAGATTTTGTTTGGGAGGGGGGGGGGTTTCATGGAATACACCGACCACTTGAGGAATGGATGGAGATCAGGTGTCCTTCGAGTCTAAGCGAGCTGAACAGCGTCGGGAAACAGCCGTGCCCGTTCTGGGTAAGGATGCAGTAGTTTAATGTTGTGTACTGCCCCAACGGTTTACGCCGCAGGACACGTGCAGGTCCCTCGCGTAAATTGATGGTGTCTAATACAGCGAAATGCAAAGCTCGTGACTGCCTTGCCCGCGGGATTAAAAGGCTACTCAGCGACGTACCTAGATTGAAGAACATGTGTGGAAGCTCTGGCGCCCAGTCACACGTTGACCACATTCCCAGATACTCAATCAATTAGATTGTCCTTACGTCTCATTGAAGCTTTAGACCATTACTGTATTGATGGGAAATTAGAGCATTTTCTTCATATCTGGCATCCTTATTGTATGTACTTCTGTCTCCCCGGCGTGGTATGATTGCAGAAGTCTCGCCGTCCTGATTAGTCGCGCTCCCCATATCGCGACGATTTTGTGAAGCAGTAGCAGACTGCTTTCAGTTCTGGAAAGAAATATGGGGCAACTGGTCTCTAAACAAAGGTCTTTCCTGGAGGGGTTCAGCGGCATGGCGACCATAGTTAATCCTCTGCTTGCTGTGAATTCCGAAATCAGACCATCACCTCAAACTTGGACTGCTATCATACCTCGACTACAATATTGGGGAACACGAAATGGACGTTGTCCGTGTTGACCAACAGATTCCACAAGTCGATGCCGAATTTGTCGCTGATTCCTTGCCCAGGTGGTCTCTCGACTCGCGCGGCCGTCTCTTTCCACCAGTCCCGAGGTCTAGCGGGGATAATTTAACATTGCCCACCCCTGGTCCATCAGACAACTTCATCTCTTTCCATCTCTCGTCCGTTCCGCATCTGATAACGACCCCGGTGGGCCATGTGCGTGGGGGCCATGCAGGGCCATCCTCGTGTTTGTCCCGTCGTCCAGGTTCAAGGTCTTAAGACCTCTCTCTTCTTTGCCTTCCAAACTGCATGTGAGCGAAACAGAGCTGCAGCTACCGGGGCTGAAGCCAACTCGGCCGCGGTTTTCGAGCTATATAGTCTAATTTTACTATGGTAACTTACCTTGGTTTCCTTCATCAAAAATTCTCGGCTGCATACCTGACGGCGCAACGAGCAAGTGGATCGCCCAGAGCAACGAACACGGCAGGCCTGCTGCATTAGGTCTGGGACCCGATGCAGCGGACCCATCCAGAACGCTTGGCGATACTGGAGCTCCCCTTGTTGTTACCCAGCTCCCACTCGGACAGAAGAGATCCTCTCAACCCTTCACGGCGGATATGGGGTGCGGTGATGCGAATTAAGTAAACGGCAACAGCCGTCGTGCCTGCGCAGGTTGAGGCTCGGCGGGATGGGTTCCAATACAATTCTCTTCTCCTCTCGCACCATCCGCCCTGTCGCCCATCCGACTTTGTTTCCTCACTGGAGAGGTGCTCAATCTGCCACGCGGGATGAAGAGCGGAGCCGTAACCATCATTGGCGGCATCGCCACTATGGCACAAGTCACGCAGGCGGCGTACGTGTGGCCTTTCCAGTACGATGAGATAGAAGATATTCTCTCCCTGCAGACCGGATACCGCAGTAGGGGGTTCGTGGAAGGTCAGCAACGAATCATTCAGCTACCTATTAAGTGGTCGCCGGTGCCAATCAACCTTTAGCTGACACGAGAGCCAAACCAGGTGTGACCCCGTGCTCTTTCGGCGGAAACATAGCCGGGCGCCAGTTCGCAGCAGAATGGATCCGCACCGCCTTCCACGACGTCGCGACGGCAGACGTGGCCGCCGGCTCGGGCGGCCTCGACGGCTCGATCTGGTTCGAGCTTGAGCGCGCCGAGAACGCCGGCCCGGCCTTCAACAACACCTTCAGTTTCTTCGCCAACCTCTACTCCATCCGCGCCTCGGCGGCGGACCTGCTGGCCATGAGCGTCGTCGTCGCCAGCGCGGGCTGCGGCGGCGCGCAGATGCCGTTCCGGGCCGGGCGGGTCGACGCCCTCTCCGCCGGGCCTGCGGGAGTGCCGGAGGCGGACACACCACTCGAGACGACGCGGGCGCGGTTCGCGGGCGCCGGGTTCGGCGCGGCCGACATGGTCACGCTCGTGGCGTGCGGCCACACCCTCGGAGGCGTGCACAGCGCGAACAGCCCGCACATCTTGGGGCTCGACGCGACGACGGCGCCCGACACCGACACGGTGACGGGGTTCGACGGCACGCCCGCAAGCTTCGACAGCCGCGTCGCGGCCGAGTACCTGAGCGGGAACGGGGCGAACCCGCTCGTCGCAGGGCGCAACGCGACGCTCAACTCGGACACGCGCATCTTCGGCTCGGACGGGAACAGGACGATCGAGGAGCTGGGCCGCTCGGACGACGGCTTCAGGGCGGCGTGCGCGGACGTCTTCTCGCGCATGATCGACACGGTCCCCGCGGGAGTGCAGCTGACAGACCCGATCGAGGCCGTCGACGTCAAGCCGTACGTCGAGCTGGCGCTCGGCAGGAACGGGAGCATCACGTTCAGCGGCTGGGTGCGCGTCCGGACGACGGCCGGAACGGGGCGCGACACGGGCGACCTGGCTGTGCACCTGACCTACGCGGACCGGGACGGCGGTGGCTCCGCCAACGTCTCCGCGGCTCTCGACGCGGGCGGCGCAACGAGCGGCCTATGGGCCGAGACATTCGCCTGGTACCGGTTCGAGGCGGCCGTCCCCGTCGCGAGCGGCATCAGCGGGTTTGTGATCCACCTGACAACGCCCTCAACCGGCACGACGGCGACGCACCGCAACGGCGGCGCCGGGTCCTACCCTCTGGACGACGCGCTGCTGTACGATGCGTCGGTGTCCTGCGTGAACCGGACCAGTGTCGCCGGCGAGCGCACTTTCACCGTCACGGCGGCGGTGCGCGCGGACCGAGCCACGGACCCGCTGGCGATGGAGATTGTGCGCCTCGTCCGCCGCGAGGGCATCGTGCACCGCCGACTCGAGGTGGAGACCGTCGAGCTCGTGCCGGCGGGCGACGGGGCCGCCGTGGGCGGTTACGTTGTGTTCCAGGGCCAGGTGCAGCTCGCGACGAGTGGATGGAGCACGAGCTTCGACCTCGTCCTGGGAGGGGAGAAAGAGGTCCGGGTCGACTTTCTCAAGACGCAGAGCTGCCCGCGTGCATGATGGTGGCCGGAGCACTGGGGCGGCTCTCTGCCTGTTGTTGACGAAATGGGAGAAAGGGAAGAATGAATGTCTAGTCAAGCAATAAGAATCAAGAGGTTCCCCGAATCGCTGTTCTTGATGACATATACGTGAGGTGAGCTGGGGGTTGCAACCCGCCTCTGGCCGCGTGCTGTATCATGTCGTCGAAAGGACAGCTAAATGGAGCGAAGGGCTCATTTATATCCAGAAGGTAGTCAGCCTCTGAAGCACGCCTGGCCGCTGAGGTTGGGGCACCGAGTCAAACACTGACCATATCCCGAGATACCAAGTCTAAACTTTTCACACATTCAATTTGTGGCCAGCCCGTGGACGCATCAGGCTGAGATATCATTAGCTGACATAACCTGGCATAAAGCAAACTCTTCGAACTCGGGAATGACTTACCCAAATGTGCTTTCTCACTGGCAAGGAATCTAGATGTAGCTAGTAATCAGGGCGACTAGGGAACGGGAAGCAAGGAGCTACGAGGAGCATGGAGCATTATTGGAGAAGCAGCATGATGGATGGACCCCTTAATATACTTAAAGCAACTACTGTGTAACCTCCAATTTCAGCAGTGAAGTAGGTTACACTCGCAAGGTAATAACAATCGAAGCACCTTTGACCTTCTTCCCGATTCGCTATGGTTGTATCCGTGTACACTAGCTGTTCGTTCCACGTGCACCTCAGCAGAGTGACGTTGTGCTGGGTTCAAGTAATCAGAGATCAACAACCCGTGTAACTTTCTTCATTCACATTACGACGTTGTTCGAGGCCACGGACGAATGAGGCTCTCGCTTTACTGCATGCCGATCTTTCGTGGGAGAATCGGGCGAGGTGCATTTCCATGCATTTTCCCCGCTCCGTTGATTTCAAGTAGCTACTACGCCAGGGTCGAGAACAAAACATCACAGGACTGTCCAAATGCCAGCCCAACACCAAGCAGCCTCCTGAGCACTCCAGTGACGATGAGAGAGCTTTTGCTTTGGTTCATCTTCGCTGCGCTTCTAGCGAGCACTTCTGCGCAGAACACAACAAGTCTGTCCCTAGAAGGTCAGTGAAGCCCTGACGGGGGCTCAGCTTATATTTTCTACGCCTAAGCTTACATTCATTTCAGAACTCTGGGACCAACATGTCGGCCCCGTGAGCATTTCGCCGGTCACCAGCACCGTCGACCCGGTCCCCGTACCATCTGAATCTCTCACGCCGCCGCCACCACTCTACTATCCGGCACTTCCTTTTGCCGGGCCTCAGGTGCCACTGCAGGCTCGCAACGAGAGCTGGAAGTTCCCCCAGAGCTTTTGGCGCGGCGTGTCAGGGTCATCGTTCCAAATTGAAGGTGCCGTGAAGGCCGACGGTCGAGGACCGAGTATCTGGGATGTGCTCACTCGAGTGCCGGGGTTTGTGAAGAACAACGAGACGGCGGATATCGCTGACAACAATTACTATCTGTACAAACAAGGTAAAAAGCTGCATCGAGTGGTTACATATACACGCTAATGCCGTCAGATATCGCACGAATCGCCGCGCTGGGTATCAACACATATGCATTCTCTATATCCTGGTCTCGTATCTTCCCTTTCGGATCGGGGGATGTCAACGAAGCAGGGCTCCTGCACTACGACGACGTAATTGATACGTGCCTCCAATATGGCGTCACTCCAGTGGTCACCCTCTATCATTGGGACCTACCGCTCAATCTCCAACTCGCCTACGGGGGATGGCTCAACGACTTGCGGATCACACAGGACTTCAGCGAGTACGCACGCGTAGCTTTCACACGATGGGCAAGCAAGGTCCAATATTGGGTCACAGTAAACGAGCCCGGCGTCTTTTGCAACAGATATCCACTGCCGGAGGGGTACTTCAACGACAGCGCAACCGCCGGCCGGCCGGCTGACCAGCAGTTCTACGCATGCGCACGCAACGTCCTCCTAGCCCACTCGTCGGCATATCACATCGGCAAGAGCATTAAGTCCTCCCTCAGCATTTCGTTCAAGAACAACGGTGGGTACAAGATACCGGTGGACGACACAGCGGACACAGCCGCCGCCGTCCAGAGGGCATGGGACTTCAACGACGGCCTGTGGGCCACACCCATATTCCTCACCGGCGATCTCCCCGAGAGCGTAAAGGAACACGTGGCGCCGTTCCTCCCGCCGTTCACGGACGAGCAGAAGGCACAGATCAAGGGGACCAGCGACATCTTCATGATCGATGCCTACGGCGGCGGAGGGTTCATCACGGTTCCGGGAGACGGTGGCCTGCAGGCATGTATCGGCAATGCATCGCACCCGGATTATCCTCGATGCTATGGCAGCGTTTCCACGTATCCAGGCGCGGACTACTGGCCGACGGGTCCTGCCGTTGACCCCTGCGCCAGCTGGCTGTCATACAGTACGGATTGGGTCCCAACCATGCTCAAGACGTACCAGGAGATGTTCAAACCGACTGTAAGGAGAACCTGCACGCGCAGACCCCACAGATATCACATACCCACCATCACCACTAACCAACACTATCATCTCAAGGGCGGCATAGTGATATCAGAGTTCGGGATGCCAGAGCCATACGAGAGCCTGAGGACGGACCTCCATTCTGTTATCATCGACCCTCTTCGCTCGAGGTACTACAAGGAGTACTTGCAGTCGATTCTAATGGCTATGGCAGAGGGTGTGAATGTGGTGGGGACATTGGCTTGGAGCTTTCTTGACAACTTCGGTATGTAAAAATCCGAAAACGGATTGTACTACCCTCAGATGCCCTTGATGCCTATCCCTCTCAAGTAGGGGAAAAGCCATGGGACATCACACCATAGCACTCATACCTAGCTGATACGAGTGTGCGAATTTCGGGTACTGACTCCAGACAGAGTGGGATCACGGATACTCTTGTCGGTTTGGTATCCAGGTAAGTTTCAATTCTTGGTAAATTCACAAGTGCTTGGTTCGCTAACTCCTGTGCAGTATGTCAATTACACGACGCAGGAGAGGTATTTCAAAGCAAGTGCCTTCGAATATGTAGCAATGCTCAAGCTCTACCAGCAATGAATCTGTTGAAAGAATCCTGAGAAATTTCCACCTGATTATGCGGGTAAAGAGGCCCAAAGCCGGCTTCTCATGTGTAATTGCACCCTTGGTACTGATTAAATCGTTCATGAAATCAAAATGCTAAAAGCAGCTTAATTGGATAGAGTTCTATCTATCTAATTTCCCGGAAAACTATGGTAGGCCGGGACGAGTATCTCCCACATCGGACCGAACAGCACTGTCGCAGGACCCTGCATCATCGAGTACATATGGTACAGAGCCAGGGTATGGTCAGGGTACCCTTCATATTTAAGGGCAACACTTTCCTCAACATAGATGCAATAATCGAGTTTTTCCTTCGCCGGTCTCATGTATTCCAGCGGGTTGAGACTGGTGATGTTCTCTATACGAGTGAGTTTCGCAAATCCATCCCGGGTGCACTGCTCGATGACGCTGGCAACAGCAGCTGGAACCTAGAGGTCAGTATGCATTAAACTCCCTTGGGTGCTCATTGACACGCTGCTTACGAGGATACCCTATGAGTTCTGACCAAAAATCGGTAAAATGAATGAGGCTCAGATTATTCTGACTGGATAGCAAATTGGAAACGTGCTCGGTAACGTTTGACTTCGCCAGCCGGATGTAATCGGGTGTGAGGTGGTCAACGGCGAAGCCGTCCATTGTGTTCATCGAAGCAATGAAGAGACTGGTGGCGTTCATGGTTTACGCTCACGGTGGGCGGTGTTGTGGATTCTCAGTTGTGCTGTGCAGTGGATAGTGGTCTTGATAGCTTGGGGCTTTCCGAAGTTCTCAAAAGTGGTTTCGATGAATTTAAAGAAAGAGCCTTGCCACAGTGGACTTGACAAGCATGCATTTATGTCGTCATTTGCTGATGTGAGAAGTCCTGTTGAAAAGGGTTTGGGCTGTCATGCGTGTAACGTGAGCTTCGCCTAAAATGGGAAAAAGGAATCATGATACCAAGCTTGATCAGTCGTCGGTTGGTACTCCTACAGTACTTCTCAAGCTCATGAAGGACACCTTAAGTCAAGCCCATACGTAGGTACGGATGAATGCTTCATTTGCTGACGAGGTGCAGACACTCTGTAGACCGAACTCGAGCTGTGAAACCCACAGCTGCATTACTGACCAGGTTCTCATCGCCGATAGCCATGAAAGACAGTGCCAAGTGAGTTCCACCACACTTCACCAGAATTTGAACTTCATGAGGAAGCTCAGGAGTTTTGCAAACCATCCCATACCGGGGGTGTATCCACCGTACAGGAGAGGACAGAATTTGAGCTTCATACCCCATCTCGTGAGTTTTGCAAACCATCCACCACCGGGCGTGTATCCACCGTACAGGGAGGACTGCAGCAGGGCCGCAACGGAGCCTTTTAGCCATGTTTCTACGTATCAGTATTTCTTTTCGAAGCATTGGAGTGTCAACGATCTTGAGAAGACGTACCGGCGATAACACCGAGAACCCCAAAACCGAAGATTCGAAGAGCGATGACCAGGGGCCAGAAAGGACCAAAAAGCACGGTCATGATAAAGAAGAGAAGTACCAGAAGCAGAAACCAGTTGACGTCGAACCCGCTCTTGGCTGCTTCCTCGATGAGGCAGTATCTGATCCCGTGGTAGGCCTTGGGGACGTAGTCAAGCGGGTTGTCGGTGAGGATGTCGATAGTACGAGTGAGATTGGCGGCGGCAATCACGGCGCAGTGCTGGGCAGCGTTCTGGGCAGCGACTACATCTTGTCAATAAACAGGCAATGAACTGAGACCAGAAAACGGTGATGTTACAGGAAATCTGGACGTAGCCTCCCAGCAGGCCGACGGTGTCCGCGACAGTCTGCCGATGGTCCGTGGACAACAGAGTGGCGACGTGCTGAGTGATGTTTCCTTTCGCGAAGCCAACTAGCTCGTCAGAGGCAGCGCTCGTGAGGTGGCCGATCGCCTCGGAGACAGACTGAACCAGATCGCCGACGTTGAGATGCATAGTTTCGGTTTGATTGACTGGTGGGCTGACAGCATTGATGATGGAAAGAATATGAGGTACGCGAGTGGTGGCTGCCTAAAACTCAATACGTGCCTCAGGAGGATGAAATGAAAGAAAGGCTCAGGTGAGAAGTGAACTCAAGGTGAAAGTTGATTGGGAAAGGCCAGTTGCGGGCGGTTTTGCCTTCAGGATGGACATTTTCTAGTTCGAAAGGCAAAGTCAATCGCTGAGGGGCAGCTAAGGAGCTTTTTCTTTTTCTTTTTTTTTGGGGCTGGGGGTTTGTGNGGGGGGGGGGCAGGGTGACACGTCCATGGGGTTAAGGGTAGGTACTGAGGCAAAGCAGCTTGAGCTGAGCACCTGCTCGAGTGGGCAGTTCTTTGAAGGGGTAAAGTATTCACAGTAAGCACAACAGGAAATCGAAACATCTGGCCGCCATAGATACTTAAGTAGGTACACGGGTTTCTACCTCATCTGCGTCAGGTTCGGCGCAGAATTCTGGACCGTAAGTACGGTATCTCCAAGCCAACCACCATGCCCGACTCCGCATCCTTGACAAAGACAACGCGGTCCAGCCCCTCGTTCCCATAGTACAACCAATCTGCCGTCGTCCATCCCAAACAGTCTTGCTGTGAACTGAAGCCGACCCCCGGAATCTCAGACACGGCTTCATCCACAGTCGGCCCGGTCGGCCACCAGATCCGCCATTCCTCATGGATAACCCCCGTGCCGTCATCACCTGCAGCGAGCTCTGATACTTCAGCTGGGAAGATCCTGAACTCTCCGCTCAGCCCTGGCCCGGGCAAGAACTGTCCGACGGTGACGGCCCAGATCTCCTGCACTGCGGCCAAGATATCAGAGCTATTTCTTTCCACAACGGTGAGCTTCAACGAATCATCATCCTGCTCGACCGTGACCCTGAAGCACGCCAGGTCCGCCCCATCTGAACAAGAGCCCTCGAAAGAGCCCGTGTACCCTCTATCATCGGCCTCAACCCTCGCAGCCTCATCCACAGCCCGCACGACGCTGCTGAGGGTGGCATCGTAAATAACTCGGTAAGCCTGCGGACTCCCAGCCGTGAGCACGATGACAGCGACCCCGTAGTCGTCGACTGCCGCCACCTGGGCGTTGTAGCCGAACGCCGCGCCGTTCTTGGCGAAGATCGGCACCGTGTGAGGGTAGTCCGGCGTCAGCGTGCCGGCTTCCGGGGTAAAGATCTCCCAGGGCATGCCGACAGATGAGCGGCTCGAACCGGCGGGACTGTGGGGCTTGAGCCACGAGTTAATCGTCGTTTGGGGGAGGAGACTCTCGTTGCGTGCGAGGATTGCGTGCGAGGATTGCGTGGAAGAAGGCGGATAGGTCTGAGATGGTTGAGACAAGGCCGCCTCCGCTGGGGAAGGTCAAAAGTTAGCTCTTACTTTATGAGGGCAAAATGAAAGAAATCACAAGCATCAAAGTAAGGATGAGGAGTATCGTCGTGAAATAGTAAAGAATTCCTTACGGTGCGTTGTCGCCATACTCAGTTCCCCAACTACTCTGTACCGGCGGAATCACGGCTCGATCATGAATGTCAGGGCTGACGGTCGTACTTGTCATGCCAAGCGGATCTGTCACATAGTTTCTGAGCTGCTCCGTGTAGTTCATGCCCGTAGCAGACTCGACGGCGAGGACAAAGAGGTTGAAGGCGATGTTGGAGTACACGGGGCGCCCCGGGGGCGGCGCAACTGGTCTGAGCCGGAGTATGCCATGGAGAAATTTTGTGTGTTTTATCAGCATCGTTTCATGAGTTGTAAACACGACGAACGCATACTAGAAATAACTAAACGCACGCTCCCTAGTACATCCCAGATTCAATCCCTGGACCCCACATGGAGGATAGTTGCTGTCGTTGACAAATGGGATTCCGAGTGACTCAAAATACCCTTTGAGGTAAAAGAAGTCCGAGAACCTATAGTCCGGCGGTATACCACTCAGTTGGCTGGCCAGAGCCCGCAAAGAAATATCCTCCCACTTCACCGGGCTGTCACGGTTTGCCAACTCTGGGAGGTACTTGATGATGCTATCTTCCAGGTCCAGATCACTCTTCAGCAAGATGGCATCGGACAGAACCTTTGACACTGACCCGATGAGGTATTGTGAGTCCCTGTTGAGCTCCCTTGTGCCGTCCTCATTGGCTGCTGAGTGATGATGGTATTCCCAGAGCAGAACAACAGGGTCCTGCTGTGCCAAAGAGACGACAGCTACGGAGAATGAAACATTTTCTTTGGGAAAGCCTGCTTTGATCGTGCCGTTCAGCGCGCCGCTGAAGTTGTCGCTCAGGTTCCTGACCGCAGACAGGAAGTACTATGCCACCCACCCTTGCCGTACACCCACCCTTGCCGTACAC